>JAYKAV010000556.1:1565442-1592392 GCA_035582835.1 Phoebastria nigripes | reverse complement strand
ACCACCCTTTTCTAGACCACCCTTTTCTAGACCACCCTTTTCTAGACCACCCTTTTCTAGACCACCCTTTTCTACTCACTCTTGCAGACTGGCATTCACTGGAAGTGCTTCAGATTAGTTAACATGTGGCTTCTTTAATGACCAATGTACTTTTTATTTATTTAAAGTATCCCACTTTCAAAAAATACTGTCTTTTTTTTAAGCTTCTCGCTGCTTGTCATGCTTATTATCCTCTCCCTCTAACTGAAGTCACAGTGCAGATGTAGAATCTAGCAGCTAAGTTCTACAGAAATGGAAAATTATGAGAGATTTATTTTAGAGTTAAATCACTTTAAAAAAAAAAAAAAAATCTCAAATTGTGTGGGAAATGCCAAGGAACGGTGAAAGGAGTAAAAAGATCAGTGAAAGATAAATTGTATAGGTACATGTGAAAATGATGTGCTGTAGTTACTGGGATAACTGTGGAGYTGAGGTGGGAAGTCACTAAAGAAAGCAATGTGTATAATGATTGCCTGGCTGGATATAACATGCAATTTATTTCTAAGGAAGTGAAAGAAATGTAACATAAGTCTATGCCATTCCTGAATTTAGTCCAAAAGAGCACATGTTGCACAGAGCATTAGTAATATGTGGGACAGGTTTCCTCCAAGTAAATAGCTCAGATCACTTGGGATGAATGCTGACTTATTTGCCATACTATTCTACTGACTTTGAGAGGCTAACAGAACACACTTTGGTGACTTTATTCCAGTTCCTGATGGAGGTTTACTGTGTCTGTACTCGTGGCTACACTATTTGGCATCCCTTTGGATTGTCTCATTGCAAAAATAACAAATTGAATGGACTTGGAGTCCACAGTACTTGAATTCTCAGGAACTGATTTCTCTTTGTCAAATATGAGTTGAATCCTGTTGGAGATTGTGCTGATGCTTCTTCAGTTCTCAGTACTGTTAACTAAGCACTTTCATAGTCAGTAAAATTAATTTACAGGTAATCTGCTAAGATATATATTTCATTATGTCTGTGGTATGTGCAATGTCTGAATCATTTAATAACTTTATAAAACAGCATAGGTCTGTGTTATTTCTGTGACGGTGTGGACTTCAACTTAAACAGTTTTCTGTAGTGCATTCTTTTCCTCAGAATATACTGTTGAAATACAGTTCTTACCACTTATGTTCTTTGAACAATTCAGATTAGTGGACAAATGTGACATGGCAAAGCACAATTGTTCTTTTTGTTGACTGATGTCAAATAATAGTACAAGAAATGGGTACTCTCAGGTGCTTCTCTGGAAGACAGTTTGCTGTGTAAAGCATGTTTATTTTTTATGGCTAGGTATTGGCAGTCATGATGTACCTTGGTTTTCATTTATATATCTTTTTCACAGACCTCATTTGAAATCTGCTCAGATAATTTGTTTTTCCTCAAGGAAAACAGTTACAATAACCAAATGTTCATGTCAGATGCCTGTAAGGACTTACGAATTGCACTTGTGAATTGGCATGATTATGCTCGGCTAAGATGGGTTCAACGTCAGCGCAAAGGTGGAAGATTGGGTTGTGCTATGAAGTTGTTAATAACCAACAACCAAGTGGTTGGGGAACTCTTTTCAACCTTTTCTGTGAATGAATAAATAAATAAAAAGGTAATTCCAGAAGTGTAGTGCCTTCTAATGGTTCCAGGGTGCTGATTCTATGCTGAATTGAGAGGTAATCTATTAAATCACTTGCGTCACTTACAGAACCTGTAAGTTCCTTGGAGAACTTTGATCTAACGTGGCTGAGGCACAGCTAGTTTCTTTTTTTGGCATGATCCTAAAACATGTGCATGCCCTTATATCCTAGTGAAGAGAACAGAGAGGAGAGATGTTCAGCATGTTTTTGAATTCTGATGGCTTCAAAGCATGCTGAATGCACAAATGTATGCTTTTTGTTTTATAGTTTGAGTATGTATATTACTACTTTTGAATCCAAGAAATGTAAAATGAATAGTGGATATTTAGGCTTGCTAAATTGTAAATATCCCAATATTTAAGTATTCTAAGAAAATGCTGGAAGTTACACAGGTAATCTTAATAGCTGATCCTATGACTATTCTGTCGCTTTCTTATGAGAATGGAAGCTTTGTAGCAAAAAAGAAAAATATAGCTTTATCCTGCAATCCGTGTTTAATAACATTCATGTGAGTAGACTTAGTGAATTCAATTGAAAATACTCCATTGTGTAGAAGTATCTCTGATTATTTCTAAGATAGACTTACGAGTTTTAAATGCATCTTAAAATGAAAAGTATTACTTAATGTAAATGACAGAATATTCTTAAACATACTTAATGTGAAAATAGACAAATTTACAGGTCTAATTATAAATTCAGTCAATTTCCTTTTACATTATTTTGAGTTCTTAGGTTTTATTCCCAAAACAAACAATTGCAGTCTTTAATGTGGGTTTAATATATATATATATGTGTATGTGTGTGTGTTATCAGCTAAACAGCCTTATGTTTCAAAGGCTGTTGGTATGAATGTTGACAGTGCAGATGTTTGCTGTTGCATGAACATGTGTAACAAGTTTTTTCGGTATTCTACCTTTGTGGCCTTATTTGAAAAACATTGTTTATTTTGGTATTACCAAAACATTCCTGATGCATCAGAAGTGTGACTTTTCCTGTAGACATAATTTGTAAGGAAATATTTGTTTAATATAATGATATTTTTCTTCTGTCATTCCTGAGCATTTAACTGACTCTATTCTGTGTCTTTTATTGTTAATCTCTTATACCTTATTTGCTATTATGTATAGCAAGGGGAAAGAAAGATAATAGGTGTCACACAGAGAGCGTTTACAAAAGTTTTGTTTGTAGCAGTGTCTTTAGTATTGTGGTGGTGCGTTTCCTCCCTTCCCCTGGGCTGCTCTACGATCTCGGGAACTCCTGTTAGGCCTTAGCCATTGCGTAACGAATTGGGCAGTTGAGCGTCCCTTGACTGTAGCAGGCACTCTTACATGGCTAAGGTGGGGAGCGGCACTGATCGTACCAGGAACACCAGCTACCTGATCAAGGTGGGGAATGAGAGCAGGGGATAATTTGTCATCCCTGACAACACTGAAGCATTCCCTACCTGGATCGTAGCTCAAGTGGAATGGTACCATTGTTACTGTTCCGGATTGTGGCCAGGATGGAAATTTACTGATGACTAAAGCTGATCATCTTACGAACTTATAAACAGTGGTCCTAAGTGAGACCCTTTGAGCCCTCCTGGACCGCAGTGGGCTGCACCCAGAGTTTCCCTCTGAGTGCCTCTCAGAGTTCGCAAACTCTCGAGCGTGTGATATTTGGAGGGCTGTCAGGACCTGGGCTGAAACACTCCTCGGCTGAGACACTCCTTGGTGCTCAACCCTTCGCCCGTTGAGAAATGCCAAGACATTTAACGTGAGTATTTTACAAGACTCGAGGGGAATTTTTAACAGGTATACCTTTATAAATTTATCTAGCTTTGGGCCCTCATGTGTGAATTGATCTAGATCCTGTGTGTGTGTGTATGAATTGATTTAGATAACCAATAGTAAGCATAATCTGTAATTAAAGTCACTATAGTGATTGTAGTAGACCCTGCTTAGTAGACACTTTGTAAATGTTAAATTAGTCAATGATTAAGTGCTGTTAAAATCTTATGATCTACCTTAAAACTGTGAATGAATTTTAGGTTGCTGCTAAACACATATAATCCCTTATGCATAAACCGTTGACCAGGTCTGAGACTAGGGGTAGATCCAGCTGCACCTAGACTCCTGTCTGAGGAGGAGTTTAGAAAGCAAGGGGGTCTATTCTGAACCTCGTGACTCAACGGGAGTATTTGACCCTTTTGTATTAGACACAAACGGTTGTCCAAGTCTGAGACTAAGATTGGATCCAGCGGGGTCTTCTTTGAACCTCGTGACTCAACGGGAGGGTCTTCCTTACCCTTTTTGGTCCTCGGTCTCTCTATAAATCATTCTAGTTCAATTCTAACRTGATTTTCCTTTGTATACTTAATCCATGTAGTAAGTGATAGAGTGAACCTTGCCRTTGAATTCTGTTAAGTTATGCTTTTATAAATTTCTATTAAAATCACTTTTTGCTGATACCTTTGCCAGTGATTCTTTAAGCGGCCTCAAAACCACTCATTTGTGACAAGTATAAAGGCACATATATAAAAACATTAAAAACATATTTTTGTAAAGTATAACTTTTATGAGCCTCATATTTGTATTACTTTTGAAGATCAAACATTGTCTTTTCAATACCTGAGTTCCAAGAGCTCTTTCTGCAAGGTTCTCCATATTAGTTCCTCATTCCCAAATTTTTGGAGTGATCCTTAACCTATCTTCCCTTCTTGCATGATGATATAACAGTTGATGTAACAAACTTCTGCAATAATATTTGTCTTCATAAGTAAGTGTTGCTTACTTTCACAATGGGCTCTGTTAGTCCAGAGTATGCGAATGGAAAAAATAAATGCACACAATTATTCTGTAAGAAAAATTAAGGTTTCTATCAGAATCACAACTCAGTGTCATTAGCATGCATACAATTTAAAGAGTTAATTTTTTTTTAATTAGATCCTCACCTTCCTTACATTTGATTGAAGAATTTGGACCATAATTTGCTTTGTCAAGGGTTCATTTTTCCTTGCTCGTAAACAAAGCAGAAGAAATGTGGACTAGATGATAAATTAGCAAAATGAAGTTGCAGATGTGAATCAACCTACTTGCTTCACTTTTTATTGTGTACAACTTGGATGCTTCATGAGCAAGGCAAATGAGATTGCAGCTAAGAAAAAGAAGCTTGGCTATTTAAATCATAATATAGAAATACTATTTTTTACTTAAAATTTTTGTTAGTTTTTTTCCTTTACCCTACTATTTTTCTTCACCTTTTAAAAGTAATTATAAAAATGGAAATTCAAGCTGAATTATGTCCTCATTTGACTCTTTACATGTTTATAGTGAAATATATGTGTAGTATTGCTAGAAAAAAATCTTTTTTAATATGTCTGAAACTGTCTCTTGTCTCCCTCTTGAAGTTACAGGTGCTCTGTAAGGAAGCTTTAAAAATTAGGCTTTTGTCATTATTAAGTATAAATAAGAACTAACATATTGCTTAAAAGGGGAAGAAAGGTGGCATTTGTTGCCATTTTAAATTCAGAAATAATAGAAAGAACAAGACTGGTCTTCCAGTTTTTGCTAGAAAACTTTCAGGTTGTCTTAGATTATGCTTATTTTTAAGCTCTAACTTCTCATTTGAAGTAGAAAGGTAATTCAATCTATAACAAAGGCAGTGTCTCTGTAAACTGTTAGATAGTCATTCAAGTTAGACAAAAAGTTAGACAAATTTTGGCAAAAGCAAAGCAAAATTGTGCTACTCATTAGGCATAATTTTTAAGTTATCCTGAATAATGGTGTATACTTTCACATTTTAATATTTTCCCCCAAAGGAGACTATTTTAGTAAAAATTTAAGACATTTAGTTTTTAATTATTGCTTAATAGTAATTAAACTAAAAATACGTTTTTTCTGGCTAACCAGGTGCCTTAGAGTAATCCTCCACAGAAGACTGGAGTTCATAAATGCAGGCTTGCATTGATAAATGAGATTTCTTACTGAGAAAGAAATAAGAGGCAAGTGATTAACAATTGCAGGATGGAAGGCACAATGAACACAGACTAGGATACAGAATTTAGCACACAAGACACCTGCATACCTGCAAAGACTAAAATGTTAGGAATTCTTTCCCTGGAAAGACAAAAGCATGCCAAGCCTTTAGAAATATCTGTGTATCCTGGGAAGGTCATTATGGTGCAGGAAAGTTGAGAAGACTAAAAAAAACTGAAGAGGTGCAGACAGCGTTTTGGAATGTATGTGTTTCTATCCCTTATTACTTGTGATTCTGCGCCCCCCAATAAAAAATAGGATCTTAATATTAAAAGTTGCAGAGAGAGCAGATGGCTAGCAAAACAATGGCACAATGAGCTCAGTGAACTTTGATCAATTAATACTGGGGTATTTTACCCTGCATCTTTGAAACTTTACTTTTAACAACACTGTTAACGCTGGTGTTTAATATGTTAAACAAAGGATGATGCTAAACATCCCTGCCTCTGATTGACCATTAAATCAGAATAAAATTGGATAGTGATATATAGACTGCATTGGAAGATAATTTGTTGTGCAGGCTGTACTTGGTTTTGCTTGCCCGAAATTGGCAGATACACTGCCCTATAGCTTTTTATAAAGATACAGTGTGTTCTCTGGCAAAACCAATGAAAATTAGACATGATGATTCTGCCACTGCTTGGCTATAGAAGCCTTTTTTTTTCTTTGATGATCTATCTTCAGATCTTTAATATTTGACACAACATATGAAAAAAAAAAATGTTAAATTGCTCACCTGCCTCAAGCATCTTAGAAACCCCAGGGAGGCTTTCTTTTGTCATATGCAGGAGTGCAGGAAAGAATTCTTTTTAGTGGAAGTGTTAGAGATAAAATGTTAAGAATTACTGTTTCAACAACAAAGAGAGACTTAACTTAAAAGTTACAAAGTAATGGAGGTGTCAATTGGTGAAGTTTAAATATTACTATGATTTAAAGCCCATTTCTAATTAATATTACGCTTTAAAAGCATTTTAAAACAATTGCAATGTCTCTCACATTGTAATAATGAGAAAAAGTCAGTACATTGAAAAAAATGTACCTCTACGGAATGCTAGCCTTATTTTAAAACCGTGAAACTTGTATAAAAGATAACTAAAAAGATATTGTTGACTCTTCACTTAAATATACTGGAGAGTAATATAACTGACAATCCTGATAATTCAGTCTTACTGGTTGTTTTTCAAGATTTTTAATACTGCATTTTGAGCAAATATTTCGATTGCTGGAGTTTTCTGATCGCATGATAAGTATTAATTGCTGTCACTGCACCTGATGACATTAGAATGCCTGACAACTTTATTTTCCATGTATGTCATTAGATGCGTATTCAACAGCCATTCCTACTTTCTCCTTCATATACTATTTCTTTTGTATGAAATAGAAATGAAAGGCAGGTAGGTGTGATGAACTATTCCTGTGAGGTGATAAGTGCCAATTCTTTCATTTAGCATTGATGGGAGTTCAGGGACATCACCAACTTGCAAGATCAAAACAGGCTTTGAAACTAACTTTATACACTAACTACAAGAGAAAGTAGATAAATTAATGCTTATTGACAAGTAAAAATAAATTTATTGTGCAGACTATAGTAAACTTACATTTACATTAGGAATGCAGATTCAGGACACTCTAAGGAGCCTAAATGAAGATGTTGCTTTTAATGTTGTCATGTATATTTTGCTTTTAATGTTGTCATGTATATTTTGTTTTTCAAACTTCTAAGGAATAGTAGAGTAGTAGGAAGAAATGGGTGATTTTGTTCTTATGATTAAAAAATGGGAGGGGGGGAAATAAGTAATCTAATCAGTCTGATAGTGGTAAGTAGGAAAACAGAATACTTTGCCCTTTTAATAAAAACAATGCAGGGCTTGTACTAACCCCATATGAACCAGCATTTTGTTCATTATCTTTTTGTTACTTTATTAAAATAAGGCATGCCGTGCTGCTCAGATTAATGAAGAAAGMAAGCATACCGTACAATAGATTTTGGTTCTCTGTATCTAGTTTGCATCAGCTTGTGTTGAGCCACTGTTAAAGCAGTCAAAACCCAAGGTAAACCAAAAGAATGTGCCAGAAATATTTCTGGCTCTTGGTCACTACTTTAAATATACATGCATCCCAGGGCTTCTGTGTACAGTGATGGTTTTTATTGTGATAAGAGAGTATTTAAATGATTCCTTTTATTTAAAAAAAAAAAAAAAAAAAATCCTTACTGTTTGCCAGGATGTGTGTTTATGGATCAGAACTTTTTCTGTGAATCTACTTCCTTTTGTGGTGTCACAAAATACAGGGAAGATGAGTCCTGGTGGAGAATATAGGAGCATTATCTTCGACATCATCTCTTATTTCTTCTATTTTGTTGCTTTTTGTTTGTATTTGCGGAGCTGTATAGTACTAAACAGTTTTAGACAGTTTGGAAGACATTGAGTATTTTAAAAATCAGATTGATGATTTCTGCACTTAGCTGTTATTTGGGGAGGATAGCTGTAAGGAAGGAGTTCCCTTAAAGTTTTCGGTAGTATTACAAATGTTTGAGCTCTTGGCTGAATGTTAATATTGGCAAGTAGTTGTGCAAAGCTATTAAGTATTTGGCTAATATCCAAACCTTATCCAACCTTACTGCTGACTAGGTGATTCTGGCCAGAGGAGGAGACACAGAAACTCTAAATTGGCCCTGAACTTTCTAAGCATAATTGTCAGGATTGGGTTTTTTTTTTTTTTCTTCCTTCTTCTGCCCTTGCCCCCCTCCCCTCCCATCTGTATTTTGGTGGCTGTTCTGGCCCCACTATGTGTGCTTGTGAAGATGGGGTAAATGGTCAGCATGTGAGATATACTGAAAGTAAGTCAGAAAGTAGCTCCATGTTCAAATATTGGTTATCAGTTGATGATAAGGAAACAGTAACACTGACCCTTATGAAACTAATAGTGTGCCCTAGTCTGAGCAGGAAAAAAAAAAAACCCAAAACCCCAAACCCAAAAAACCAAACCCCCCAAAAACAGGAGAAGGAAGAAATCAAGCCTCTCTATCCTTCACTAAAAATGTTTGGCTGCTGTTAGTAATATGAAGAATGATTTCTGTACGGTTAAGATGATAATTTAGATTTAGTAGTCAATGCACTTCCTGAGCACAGCCTGAATATTTGCTCACATTATGTTTTCTGTCATGGGAATATCTCATGAGGAAAGGTTTGCTACATTTTGTTGTCTGTGATCCTATATCTAGTTACTGAAATTTTTCTACATTTCTTGGTGTTTTCCAGCATAGTGTGATTTGATAATTTTTTTTCAATAAAGTTGTTAAATCTGCTGTGGAATTAGCCACACTGCATGCTGTCTAGCACCTGCTTGTTAGTGAAACCTCTAATGTGAAACTGGTGAGAATTCTGTATGCACTGTGGCTATATGCAGAATTGGTAGCAAAGTTCAAACTGTTACCTTTTTTAATGGTTTGGAATATCTGATCTGAGACTGCTGGGCTGCTTAGGCCCAAACATTTTACAGGAGAGACATGGAATGTAACAACATACTGTTTTTTTTTCTGAACTGAATGAAGGAGGAATTTAATCACTTCGTTAAAATTTATTCAGACACCACAGGCTTTTGTCTGGCAAGATCTAGTTTCCAATTTTTTTTTTTTTTTTTTTTGAACCATCAGGATTCATAGAGCTCAGGAAACAGGCAAAATAGCCTCCAGTCTGTTCTGAGGCCAAACTACAATGCCTCTACACAATTCTTTTGGACTTGTTATGAAAAGATTGACAGACATAATGCAGAAAATTCTCACTTGCTTTGAACTTGGTGATGCTGATTTGTTTAAATAGCTTAGCAAAATGAATTGGTTTTTTTTTTTTTTTTTTTTGGGGTGGGGGGTGGTCGGTGGTGGGGTAAGAGTATGTAATCAGTGAAAACCAGAAATTATGGGGTTCTGTGAAGACAGTATTTCAAGGAAACTGTGTAATTATGTAAAATGTCAAAGTAATGCATTTGGAAAGTAAATTGAGTGAGATGGACCTTCCATTAGCATCATAGTAGAATCTTGTGTTTTAAGTCTCTATAAAAATAGGTAGTTAAAAGGCAAATAAAATACAATGTCAGAGACTTAAGTGGTGTGGATAATGTGAACCCATGATGTTATTGTCTGCAGCGTGCAGGTGATGAGATAAGGCAGAAATGTGGAAATAAGCTAAGCCTAAGTTAGAATAGCCACCAGGAAATATTTTAGCATTAAATAGACTATTTCTTATTTGCTGGGATTTTCAAGGCTGATGAGAGCATGGCGGGGGGGAGTGTGTCCTTCCTCCCCCCCCGAGAATGCATGCTTAATTTTCTGAATCCTTTTATATAGTTTTGTTTGCAATGCAAAATATTAAAGTCACAATTATAATGGTTAGTTTTTAAGTTATACATTATGTACATTAAAAAGTATTTTTTAAGATAAGAAAATATTGAGACAAGTAAATAAGCATCTTTTTTTTCCTCATATTATTAAGCTGATTTGGATTTTAAAACTCAGAATAACCTTTTATGGGAAAATGCGTGCAGTGGGTCTGCAGTCTGTCCCAGACCAGACTGAATGAATCTGGGTGACTTTTTGTCTCGGAGAAGTTTTTAGGGGGTTATAACCTTCATGAGTTGTATTGGAGCTCCTTTGTGCTTGCTACTGCAACATCTACAGCTTCTGGGCTTCCTATCAAGAGGGAGGGTTGGTCTCTTTAGTTGTGGGTATACTGTTCTTGTCTATACAGCTCTCCCATCCTCCCCATAATATATGACATTCTTATGTTTCCGCTTGATTCCATTTATCTTTCTCTCCACCCCTTGCACTATGGTGCATAAGGGTTATGCTTTAGTTCAGCAAAACCATCCTTGAAATATTGGGTGAAAAACGATTGCTTTAGAGTAATAATCCCCCCCCCCCCCCCCCAAATTAAAATAGCAATATAAAATCAATTTAGTTTTCAAGATAGAATCATCTATATCTTGCCTGCCCACTCTAAGTTCAACTAGAACGGCTCTGTGTCAGCAGGTTCTATGGGAAGATGGGAGAAGGGATCTCCTCTCTTTTTCTCCAGTAGATAAATGATCTGTGTGGCAATTATTGAGGCCCTGAGGCTGATATTGCTTCTTCATGCCTCCAATTCCTGATGTGTTGAGACACACAGTAAATCTTCCTGAGGTTAGGAATGCTCCATGTATAAGCAGTAAAGAGCAGAAAATGATGTAGGTGCCTTTCTCCCTTCTTCTGTAAAGCAATGGTATATGGCTTCTACTGTGTCTGAGACTTTTCACAGCCATAAAGGAAGGCTCAGGGTTTATCCTTAAGATGTATACATTTCCAAAAAGCACATTTTTACATGCTTTCCTTTTTCAAAGGTGTTTGCAAGAAAGCCAATCTGAATAATTCAGGTTGTACTAGGTAATGAATTGCAAGTGAAAATAGAGATAAACTGTAAGAATTTCTTTAAATCAGGATTTTCTGCTGTTGGTCTGTGAGCTATCCTTAGTAGCCCATGAAAGTAAGAAAACCAAGCATATTGTCAGTGTGCTTCTGCTTTCTACATAGAAGCCTCCATCTTGATTAGAGTATTTTTAGGGGGAAAATAAAAATAATAATTTAAAATGCTGTGGAGGTAATATTTCTTTGGTTGGTGGTGTTTTACTTCCTTTTTCCTGTTGCTTTCGGAATTTTCACAGGCACATAAAAGTTAAAATGTTAAATCAGCATGTGAACATTATTATTAAAGTAAAGGAGAAGTCCAGAGAGAAGTTAGCCTCCCTTTGGATGAGGGATGATGATTCCCTTTTTCAGTAGGGCTCAATTGTAAGCATTGGAGTGCTAAGCAAGATAGTGTTCTCTGCTTTGAGATGAGAACTTCTCAAACCTTCACACAAGTAGAGAAAAGAAGACAGACGACAACTAATAAACTCTGAATGGCAAAACAAGTACCTAAAAATACATATCAGAGACATAAACAAAAGGCTAAGTAGGATATTAAGTGACTCAAAGGAAGAAGCATATATTACTTATCAGACTGTGGCAATGGAAGGAAAACCAGTATTGATATGATGTAAGGGTATCCTATACCTATATTTTTGAGGATCAACAAATCTGCACCAACCCCCACCACCTGGCCATGTATCAGGTCTGCTGTATCTAAAAATATTTGATTGTATCCAGTTTAAATTGACATTGACAGTTTATGCTAGTAATCTTAGTTTTTTACCAGGCCAAATTTTTTTTTGGGGGGGAGAATTGTATCAGTCTAGAAGACGGTTGCTTTTGCTCAGGATCTGCCATGAGCCAGTGGAAGGAAAATGATCTTCAGCTCTGATCTCATGTGAGATCCTCTTTGAAGGAGCTACAGAACTTTTTCAGGAAACTTAGAAATATACAAGGATGGATTTCTCAGAGTGCATTATGAGTGACGTTATTTGGCCAGAGGATGCAGCCACCTGAGAATTAGGATAAGCAATTGCATTGCCCCCACTCACCATGAGATAGGGTCAGTTTTTACTGATCAATGCATTGAAGTTGAGATGGCAGAAAAGCTGCACAATTTTTTTGTGGAACAAGCTGTGGGTCATCTCTTGAATGCTGGATGAAAACTGAAAAGGGGGGCAGATTTGGATACTCATGATAAAATGTCAAAACTTGAAAATGCAAATCAGCAAGTTACATCTGGTTCCTTTAAATCTGTGTGCCTTGGGGCTGAATTCTGGAAGCTTTAAGAGGTTTTCATGGCTCAAGAAGTTGGATCAGGCTTCTGCCTCTAGAGTTAAAAATATGCATGTTATTTTGAGTTATGTGATCCTGAAGTAGAAAAGAGTTGCTAGAATGTAATTTTGTATCTATGTCTTCCTCAATAGTTAAAAACTACATTTTCTCATTGAAGTAGGTACCCCTGCTTTGCTTTATGCATAGCTGAATTGTTTGTACATGGCAAAAAGTGACAATGTATATAGCTGAGCTGTTTGTACATGGCAAAAAGTGGTAATGTTTTATGACAGAATTACTGGTCTTGTTAATATAGTTTGTATGGAACAACGTTATGTTAGCTTGTTTGATCCATTTTGCCAAGGGCAATGTTTGCATTGAAATGAATTACTTTTAAAGGAGCGGCCTGGGTGCAGTACAAAAAGTTCCGTGTTTCCAAATTATCAATGTTGAATAAATACCTCATTCTTATATTTTTGCCCAGCACCCATAGTGGCATTGTCATCAACATTTCAGTGTAGTGCCATGCCTTCCACTTCTGAGTCTTGTGACCTCTTGGGAAAGAGGTGAAAATTCACAAGAATGGCCACTGTTGTATAATAGTAGTTGAAACATCTCAGCTAATTCAGATGCATACTGGTAATTCAAATGAAACAAAAATGCTTTAGACTATGCTGGCTGTTAAACTTGACGAAAATGTAGCATATACCGAGCAATTCTTAGAATTCATAAAAGCCATGTGGTGTATGCTTGTATGGGATAATGTGTGGTCAGTGGARAACTCGGCATGCTTCTTGTTTGCTGACGTAATTAGTATCCATAATGTTTTATGCTAATATTGTTGGTGAGGATTTACTATACTAGAGCTTATTAACAAATATGACATCAAATCATCCTTCTGCCTGCCCCTGCATCAACACTTTTTTCACAGCAAATGTAGAACAGATGTTTTATAACACTGGGAAATAATGTATCTATAGATAATGGGGATGCCTTGAGGGTATGGTTAAAGATGACTGGATTTGACTGAATCCAACTTTTGTTCTTCCTCTAGTTACCTTTGAAATAAATGGTGCTAGATCTTGGTTAATGACCACCAATTTAATTAATACCACAAATTTATTGAAATGGTCAGATTTGTTTAAAAGAAAATATCAGTGGGGCTACCTAATCCTAGAGTCCTATTGTATGTTTATATTTATGCTATGTAAAGTTAATAAACTTACTTGAAACTTGGTAAATGTATAATGATGGTATTGAAGACTTTGAAAACAGAGCATTTGTCCACRTCTATCTGTTGTTTGGTTAAACAAATTACAAGGATAGTTCTATCAAAGTAATAATATGATATCCATAGGAAAAAAATAAAGAAAATTGTATTTCACAAGCACTCCTTTTCTAAATGAAGACCTCGATTATTGTCACGCAACCTTTTCCTGAGAAGCTTATTAACAACAAATATTAGCAAGCTAGTACTTCATTGAACAAATAATACTCAAATTAGCTTAGTTCTATTGTTAATTTTTCTTACTAAAATATGTTTGTACTTGTTACAGTCGAACTATTAGAAACACTGTTTCCTTCATCCTTTTTCCTATCCAAAAACCTCGTTGTTAATCCAAACAGAAATTAAAACCCTTGCGTATTTCCTTATTCTGTCTTAACTAATCTAATATTACTAGAGAATATACAGAACTGCTGAACTGCTACTTTTATACTGTCTTTTGGAAATGTAATATCTTTATTTTGCGTAGTTCTTAATGTCAACAACAGCTTCCCCCCCCCCGTATATAATTCCACATGGTCAGTCATTTAAGTCCATTAACATATCAACTAAGATATGGTTTTGGGCCCATGGTGTTTATGGCAACATAAAGCTTGTTAAACTAAGTCAAAATGTCAAGATATTTTCTAGCAAGAAAGAAATGAGCAGTTTTTTCTTCTGAATGAAATTAGTTTGAAAATGCATTTTTAACTAGTCATCCTAAATACAAAATGTATAGTAAATTTTATTTTTAAAGTAATTACTCTAGGAGGTGGGTTACTTTATTTTCTGATATATGCTGATTACTTGTAAACTTATTTTCCAAGATGAAAATTTTCTTAATTTTATAATCTTTTTTCAGGTCTCTGACTTTGGAGGAACAATAGATTTTTGCCTACTGGAAGAATGCAGTGAAACTGCCAATATTTCTAGCTGGAATTATAAATTTAATATTCAACTTTAGTGTTACTAATTTCTTACTAATAGTACCTCAAAATAGAAGAAAAATGTATGGAAGTGCAAGAACAATCAGCAACTTAGAAGGAAGTCCCTCCAGGTCTCCTCGTTTGCCAAGATCTCCTCGCCTGGGCCATAGGCGAACAAATAGCGGAGGAGGAGGAGGAACAGGTAAGACATTATCAATGGAGAACATCCAGTCCCTTAATGCAGCCTATGCAACATCTGGACCAATGTATCTGAGTGACCATGAAGGTGTAGCTTCTACTACTTTCCCAAAGGGCACAATGACTCTTGGAAGGGCTACAAATCGAGCTGTGTAYGGTGGTCGAGTCACAGCTATGGGGAGCAGTCCTAATATTGCTTCAGCTGGACTCTCGCACACAGATGTCCTTTCTTATACTGATCAGCATGGAGGTCTGACCACATCTTCACACCACCACCACCATCAGGTTCCTTCTATGCTGAGACAGGTTAGAGATAGTACTATGTTAGATCTGCAGGCTCAGCTTAAGGAACTACAGAGGGAGAATGACCTTCTCAGAAAAGAACTAGACATTAAGGACAGCAAGCTGGGATCCTCCATGAATAGCATCAAAACTTTCTGGAGTCCTGAGCTAAAGAAAGAAAGAGTATTGAGGAAAGAAGAAGCAGCCAGAATGTCAGTTCTTAAAGAACAAATGAGAGTTTCCCATGAAGAAAATCAGGTAAGTAATTCTGAAAGTTTCTTTCTGTTGATTTACAGCTAAGTACTTGATGTTTTGCTTATGGTACTGTATCCTATGCTGGAACAAGTTTGACATTTACACCAAGAAATTTGTCTTGATCTATCTGCCTCTGGCTGCTAAATAGTAGGAAAGCACATTAGTAAGAATCTGAATGCAGGTTAGAATTTCCTTCATGCAGCATTCTTTCACATTATAGCTGAAGAGAATGATTGTTTGTCACTACCCATTTCCTTATTTTTGAGACTTTCTCTAGTGCTTTTTTGCAGCCACAGACTAATATTCAGCAGCCTTTTCTGAAGAGGTAGATGAGCCACTTCTGCAAAAGTGGAAATAAACATCCAGAGGCATATTTTGTATGAGCTATATAGGGATTTAGCTGCCCAGTTTTTTTTAAAGTTAAAAGAAGATATGATATTAAATCCCCATATGCAACCTTCTGTAATTCTATGTTACAGAATGAAGTTGAAGTTGTGTTTTCAGCAGTGTTTCAGACACCTGTGTCTTAGAAAAAGAGCATCTTGTAAATATGTATTTCAAATACTTCTATTCACAACATAACATTCTTTTCCCAAAGTTATAAAACAATTAAAGTATTTTAATCTGGATGAATAAAGCTATAAGTCAAGCTTTGAGACTCTATGCTATTTCACAAAGCTATACAAAACAGTGGCACAGAATAGATGGAAAAAATTCTTGTATTGCTGTCTCCACACACTTTTTGGCTGCTGGTCGTATTTTAAAGCTGCTCCTTTTTAGACCATCTGTTAACTTTCCCCAGACAAAAACACAATCCTGTGTTTCTCTCACTTCCAGATTCCCAATCTAAACTTCTTCACTGGCAAGCACCAACAACTTAAATTTTTAATTTACTTCTGAGTTTGTCATCATCAGTGCTTCTCACCAAACTGTCTACCTCTTAGGCATGTCATGAACCTAAATATCTATGGAACTAACAAGCCTGATACCATTTACTTCAGGGTTTTGATCAGGAGTTTAGTACAGTGAATTAATTTATTATTTTCTTGTATAACTTGTGTATCCAGACTGACAGTAATAGTTACTGAATATTTATTTATAGTAGGTGCACTAGGATGCTGCTAGAACCAGTATTATCAAAAGCATGTTTGGCGGAGGTTCTGCTATTCAAAAGCCTTATTGGTTAGACATTCTAATCTTGATAGTTAGTAGGGGGAATATTCTAATACACTCTGTTTTGGTAGCCTTTCTTATGAAAATGTCACATTAATACATTGTATTGGCATTTGGAATCTGAATCTGGTATTTAGACTTTGTCACCTGCCAAAGTGGTTATGCGTTTGTTTTTTTTGCTAAAAGCTGTTTCCTCATCTTGAGGGGAAAGTAAATTAGTAACTCTGTTATGAGTCCTCCTATTCATTCATTCATTTCATAGAAGAYTATATCCTTTTATTTTTAACAAGTGCTCTTATTTCTTGTAAAGGTGAACCTAATAAAAGACAAAAAGAATGTATTTTACCCTATCTATATATTTAACATGAATCCTTACTCTGTAATAAAATAACATAAAGACTGGGTAGCCCAATATTCCATCACTAACAGTGTTCAAAAGTTCATAGAATAGACCTAGTATGCAGTGATATCTCCACCGAGTACTCTTTATGATCCAGCTACAGTTTCTGTGTGCTTAATAACTCTCAGTGGACTTTTCTTTGTATTAAGCCAGTTGCTTTTGGACCTATATAAAATTCTAGCGTCCACCACCTCTTATGACAGTGAATCCCACAGCTTAACATGTCACGTGAAGAACCACTGCTTTTCATTTGTTTTTCACTAGACCTTGGCTGCTTTTGCTAGGATTTCCTGTTCCTTGTACTGAAGAAACATTAAATAGTTGATGTCTGGTGCTGGTCTCAGTGCCACCTATGATTTTGTAGGACACCATCATCACATCCCTCCCTCAGCTCTTTTCCAGGCAGGAGAATCTTAGCATGTGTGATAGTTCCTTTCATGAAACTGTGACATTTCTTTGATTCTTCTCTGACACTTTTTCAGACCTATTACTTTTTTTTTTTTTTGAGGTGAGGAGACCAAAATGGATCATGTTTTTCATAATACAGGTGTAAAATGGGTTATGCATTGATGTTATAGTGTTTGCCCTCTTATTCTGTATGTTTCTCCCCACAATTCCCAACACTCAATTTGTTTGTTCTTTGGATGACCTTTTTTTTTTTTTTGTTTACTGCTACTGAGTACTAAGCTAATATTTTAATGGAAATATTTATCATAGCTGAAGAATCTCACCGGTGGTTATAATAATTTTAGATCCCAGCTTGTTATGCATGACAGTGGAATTATTTTCGCTTGTGTATAACTTCACATTTATCTCCCTGAATTTCATCTGCCAGCCCTTGCCTAGTTGCTTAGTCTTATAAAATCCTTCTTTGCATTTGGTTTTTGTCTTTACTGCCCTGAATAACCAAATATCATGAGGAAAATCAGTCATCTTACTATTCACCCTGTTCTCTGGGTTGCTTAGGATACGTCAGACAGCACAAAGCCCAGCCACAGGTTCCAGCAAAACTCCACAGGGGCCTTCTGTTGGTTTTATGACTTGACCATGTGTTTCTGCTATTTTCTCTCTTGTAATCAAATATTTATGTATGAAAGGACCACCCCTCTTGTCTAATTGCTGCTGAGCTTTCTTGTAAGCATTTGGAGAGGAGCCTTTCTGAAGGAATARCTTTGGAAGTCCAAGCTGGCTGTGTCAGCTAGTTTGTCAGTCTTACTTATCCACATGGTTATTGATTCTTTCGAACAACTAATTTCAATTAAAATTATCAAAAAGCTATAATTTTAAAGACAAAAAAAGTGATGCCATCTATCACATCTATACTAAAAAGTGATAGATCTATCCTTGTGTGTCTGAGGGTTACTGGCTTATGAAACTTCCTTTCTTAAAAACTGAGATGTTCCTTACTGAAACACTAAAACTTGTTTTTAGATTGGCTGTGCATGATGAAATTGACCCTGAATAGGGCCCTCAGTCTCATAGCCAACTTTGGGAACTCCCAGGAGATGGGAGAAGGGCAAATCTAGCTGCCTGCCAAAAAAAGAAAAAAAAAAAAAAAGAGAGAGAGAAATGAGTAAATTATAAGTTTAATATTTTTATTGCAGTTTCTGGAAAAACATTTTAAGAACAATCAAAGAAAAAGTTACTTGTAAACTGTATTAGTTATTTGTATTTTTAAAAACTATTAGCTATTTCTAAAATATAAGGAATATAGGGGAAAAATATGAAAAGAGTAACACTCAATATGGATTTGTCAAGAATAATGTCAAACACGTCTGGTTTTCTTGGATTGCAGGGGAATGGGCTTTATGCATAAGGGAARAACAGTAGTAACGTATTGACATTAGGAAAACTTATTATGTTGTCTCAGAAGATTTTCATTAGCAAGCTGGTGGGAAGCATATGAGATGAAATTGCTATTATACGGCAATTTCTAATCTTCTGATTAGAAGACTGTGTCAAAGTGTAATTATCAGTGACTCATGGTGAAATTGGAAAGATGTCTAGTAGGATCTGGTAGGGATCTGTCATGTATTTGAGGCGTTCATCAATGTTCTGAATGGTGGATATGCATTACACACCCAGATAAAGTCAAGCTGGGAAGGGTTAAAAACATGCTGGAAAATAGGATTATAAATGAAAACAAATTTGGCAAATTGAAGAAATAGTCTGAAAAAATAGGATGTGTTTCAACAGAAAATTGATTAGAATTAAACCTTTTGGAAGCAAAAAGAGACCCATGAAGAAATTTATGGACAGTAACTTGGACATTCCTGATTTTTTTAAGATTGCTTTACTTTTGAAAATGTATGCTTTGAGCACCTTTGATATTACAACCCAAAGTTAGTTCTCTTGTCTTTCTATTCTTCTTTTGTATTCTTTGTGACACATTTTCTTACAGCACAATTAGTATTATTCTATATATGGATTGATTATATACATGGGGGCAGGAAGTACTCTAAATGCTTTTAACTGTTTAAAGTGGTTCTTCATCTTGGAATCATCCATTTGCAATTTCTCAATCAGAGATTTTGCATTTTTTTTCCCAGGTAGATAGTTATGCTCTCTAATCTTGCTTGAATGTGTTATATAGAGGAGTTAATGTAGAAGGTTTCAATGGAGAACAGAAGGCTGTGAGGTTGAAAGAACTGTGGGAGGGAGGACACAAGAAATTATTCAGCAGTATTCATTCCCAGGATTGTTGCCTGTCTGTCAAAAAAAGAGGGAGGAACGAGCTTATCCTTTTGGATTAACTGATTCTAAGACAACATATTAATGTTATCAGTTGACATGCTGCTTTTATGACATTGCAATCACTGAGTTAGATTTACTGTGACTTTTTTAAAATAAACTGTAAACTCAGTTGCACAAAATAATGCCCCTTTTCCCTACTTATAAATGTCATTATTTAATACTACATAATTAATACAAAATGAACCACTGTGTGCAATGAACAGTGGCTCTCTTTCATTCATGATATGGTTATATGTTGTTGTTGGAAATAAATGGTGAGTTTGATCTTTTTTTTTCTTACAGAAAACCAGGTAATTTTGATTTGCTTAATGTGTTCTTTGAAAACGTATTATAAATTTTGATCTTCTTTTGAAGTTTAGTTCCTGTCCTGACACTGCAGGAGTTTGCTTCTGATTAATGAGATGAAGAGAAAGGATAAAAAGGATAGTGAACAGTTCCTCTGAGAGGCTCATAGTTTTGAATACAAAATTGTTCCTTGAAATAATTTCTATATATCTGTAGCAATATGAATAACTCATAGATGCTGCAATTAACAGAATAGAGCTGATAAAATAATCAGCAGATAAGGGTATGCATATTCATGAAGTCAGAACTGTGAGTAGTTACTCAATGTTATTTCACATGCTCTTAATTTTTACTTTGATTCATGACAAGTATCTAGGTAGAACAGTAAAAGAAAATACACTAAGAAATATTCTGAAATGATGTTTCCCTTCCTGGTATTAATTAAACTGTATTCCTAGTAAAACCTTGATCAGGCTAATGCATACATTCTTTAAAAACAAAACAACCAAAAAAACCCAAACCAAACATCCCATATGCTTATTTTGCTTTCTGATGCATTGCATACCATACAAAGTACATTCTTTTAGTCATCTTTCTGCTATATTTTTATAGCATATATAACGGGATATAATTTAATTTGCTGTAACTTTGCTAGCTTATCTGGGAACTAGTCAGTGAAGTTAAAAAAAAATTATTTATATATACTTGTAAAACTATATATAGTTGAAAAATATTGTGTATTAATATAGTAATATTTATTATTGTTGTTGTTGCTGCTATTATTATTAGTAGTGTTTAAAGAAGCTCACCACTTCTTAACTTTACCCAATGGTTTCCATGGCTGGGATCAACCCTGCCTCCTTCCAAACTGGACAGTCCATTGCTTAGACCCTACTGGCATCCTCTAAATGCAAGTCAAAGGAAGTTGAAGATCTGTTATCTCCTCACTCTGTCTCTCCACTTCAGAGACTATTCTTCATCTTTTTTTTGAGATATTTTGTTTATGCCCATTGAAATTCTGGAGGTTTGATCCTAGGGTTGCCAATTGGACCTTCAGTTTGAGTTCCCAGATAGAGATTTTCTTCCTTAATATGCATCAAAGTATACACTTGATTACTGGTTGGAAAAGTGGCCCCCTCGGATTGTTCCTAAATACCAGAGATGGTCATAGGAGTTTTTTTGGGTATAAATACCTTTCAGCCTGTCTCATGGTCTCTGTGTAAATGTGTGCAACACCACAAATTTTGAAGCTTGTGAATATTTATGAAGCACAAGGTTACACACAAAAGGTAAAGCTAGTAACCTGAGAAATGGAAATGTTCTGTTCATGTTTTAACATACCTCAGGAAGCATAGTATCACATTAATAAACTAATTTAATAAGAATAACAAAAAAAAATTACCTGATTTTTTTTTTTTACTAAATATGTCTCTTTTCAAGAAAAAGTAATCAATTTAAATATTTTCAACTCAAATTTGTAATATAGTATTTATGACCAGAGAAAGTCTCTTTTAAGGTATTTAAAGCCAGTAGGTTCAGCACATTCATTCACCTTATTTTCTGTTTTTCACTGCACTGTTGTTTCCTGCTTTCTTCAGCTTTTTTTTTTAATAATTCTGTCTTAAGAGCTGCATGCATACTTGTCGATTTTAACTTTATTTTGGATGTTTCACTGTTTTCTTCATTTAAATTCATGTACATTGATGGCAATTTAGGTAAGTGCAAAATATTTCTTTACTTTTTTTTTTCTTTAAACGAGACAAAGCGATTAAGCATTTAAATGTGTGGAATAGATTAAACATTCATTATAGAGCAAAACTTCATTATCTGAAGATGAAAGTGTAATGAAACAAAAGTACATCAGTAATTTTTTGKTTTTGTTTTTTTTTCTAATTTGAAAATGAAATGTTCCTGTCAAATGGGAGGAGGCTAAAATCGCAGGACTCCACTGCTGAGAAATGATGGTATATAGGTGGTGTGAAACAGTGAATAAGCCATGCCAGAAGGGTGTGTGTTGGCTTTTGTGCTGCTGTTACTGATGATGAGGAAAGGCTACTAGCTCTGTGGTGTGGAGTGGAAAGAGATAAGAAGGTGGTCATAATACTGTAGATATCCAAGGAAATTTTGAGGAAGTGATAACCCAAAAGTGTTTAAGGGTGAATGGGGAATGTAATTACTTTTAACCTTTTTTTTTTTTTTTTTTTTTTTTTTTTTTTTCGTGGCATTTTAAATCTTTAAATGCTTGGTAAGTACTGAGCTAGAAAAAGAATAAGGGGAATGTGTCCCTGTAAGTGTGCAAGTACTTGTTTAGTCTTGACTGAAGCTTTTTGGTGGTATTCTGGTATGGTTAATAATACGCATATATGCATTATATAGTAGAAACGAATACTTTAAGCTGTATGAAAATTATATCACATGTTAATGGTCATTTGGAAAGGATAGTAATAATAAGTTATAATAAAGAGATCTGAGGAAAGTAAACATTGATTTTATGTTCTGTTCCCCCCAATATTTGAAAAAGATAAGGAGCATGAATTGTAGTCTCTAGGATGCGCTGTGTTATAACTCTGTCAGCTGAAGGAGCACTATTATATTTCAAAAAAAAAAGGTACTTTATTCCTCATATTAGAAATTAAAAGTTGTTGAAAAAGTGATTTAAACTTAAAAGAATATGAGAAAAATGCCTACTTTAATCAGTTGGGTCACCTTTTTTTGGTGATGATTCCCTCCCCCCCCCCCAAATGCAGGATATAGGTCATTCTCAATTATGCCAGTGCCAAAGTGCTAGCATTTTTTTTAAAAAAAAAAAAGTTATTTCAATTGCATCTTGAGTCTTAGAATGAGTGTCAAATAATAAGTGTCAGTGAGTGTTCTTTATAAAGAAGCATAAACAAGACCAGTCATGTTTTAAGGAAAGATGAATTGACTCTATAGCAGAAACAGCATTCCAGTAAAAGGTGTTTGGAACTGTGTAATGTTATATGACTCTGAATTGTGATCTCATCAGCTTTGAACATATTCATATGCTTAGCTAACACTTGACGGTACATCCCTGCGATACTACAAAAAGTGTCAGAATGACATAAAGGAGATGGGGAGAGAGGTAATTGTGTTGTATATAAACCATTTTGAGTTTTGTTAGAATTAGGAGGTATCGGATACATCACATAAATAGTAAACTATTTGATAACGCAGGGACTTATTTTGAAAGCAAGGCTTACAAAGCATAAATAAAGTCTCCTGAAGAAGTTAACTAAACATTTTAATCTCACAAATAATACAGTTTCTCACAGATATCATAGATAATTCACCAAGGATAATGTTTGATGTATTTCTTTYCCACTGATTGTGATAGAGTCTGCAGTTTATGGGGTGTTTTTTTAAAAAATATTTTTATTTCTCTGTTAGCTTCTGTAAACTGGTTTCATTCCTGCCTTTAAGCCTTGAGGCCTTAGACTTAATCTGAAAAAAATGCTGGAAATGACTCTTCAGAATTTTCCATCATCTGAAGTGGGGGAGAGAAAGGGGAGGAAGTACTGAAAAAAAAAAGAGTCATTCCTTTCTCATTATACATTTTTAGTCTTTACTATTTCACACATTTTCCCTCATTTTAGTCCTTTCATCTTGACTTTTGTGAGAGTTGTCCCCAGTTTATCTACCAGGCAGTCGATAATGCCATATTCTATTAGCCTGCAATAGGGAACTCCATCCTCTAGGCTATTTCGGAAAAACACAACCCTTTTGGCTGTCCTGCAAAACATTATTTTTATTTATTTTATATATCTATATAATTTAAAGATAAACTTGCAACTTCCTAACCTTCTTCTTTTCTGTTATGTTTCTGAGTTCATAAGATGCATTTCAGATTGTTGTGTCAGGGTCGGGGGAATGTTATGATGGTGACTTAACCTGTTGGTCACTGATTCGATTTTTTTCTGAATTTTTGCTTGTCTGGGAGTTAGGGTTTGTTAATGTCATGTGGGGTCAGATTCTGACTTTACCCGTTGTTTGCTCTGTTCAAGGTGTCTAGCATTCCTGACTATAGAACTGTGTATTTCCCTGGTGCCAGAGAGTCAGTTGTAAAAGCTGTCAGCTGCAAGATATGATTTGCTACTTAAATTCATTGCTAGAATAGCTGTCAGTTGAGTTAGCAAAGAAACTAGCATTCAGGAGCCCTTGGTATATTTTATAGAGGATAACTTTGGTTCAAATTAGATTGCCTGTAGCAGAAGCAAATAACTCTTTTGAATTTAGTAATTTTAGAATATTTGGCCTGCAGGATAGGGAAATTGTATTTACTTTTTGAATTTCCTTAAGCATCTGCCACAATATAGTTATTGCTCTTACTCTTGGTGTTTGAAGATGACATACAAAGCTAACAAAACACATGTGAAGAGAAGGCAGTAGACTTCATGCAAAGTGCTCTTCAAACTCTGAAGGGAAAGGAATAAATGATGTTTTTGCCAAAAGGAAAATCCTGAGGCAAATCAGTGTAAATATTTCAGTGTTAGAGACTCAGAGAACACTGAGGTCTTCTAAGGTAATCTCTATTCCAGTTCCATCTATAATTGAATGAGAGTGCGAGGTCTCCACCACATCACATTTCTGTAGAAGAAAAGCAAAGGTCAGCAGAAACTAGAGAAAAAGCGTAACACACATTGGGATGCAGCTTCAGAGGAGCAGCAAGCCCTGAAACAAGGTCTGCTTTTTGCACAGGCTCAAGTTTTCCATTTAATTGACTACAGTATTAATTGTACAGAGTACAATTCTCACTGCAGAATCCATGTTCGAACTGAAAGAAAAACAACGCAGAAAGAGGCAGGGAGTTGTGCTTTGAAAATTAAATACTTCCTATGTATTTTGTTTTAAATTATGTGTAAACTGATGTTGTATAGCCCTTTCAATTTGTAGGTAGAAAGTCTGAAAGAATAGTCCTGTTAGTGTGAACTTATTCCTCTGTGTGATATTAACTCCAGACAGCTAATGATTACTGATAAAGCTGTTCTAACTAATTCAGTGAAGAAATGCCTAAATATCATGGTATAGTATTCCTGCTGGATACAGTAGGAGGTAGAGGTGAAATAGTGGGTTGCTATTTAAATCTTGCTATACAAAAGCATTAATAAAATGTTTCAATCCAAACTTGAAAAACGCTGTTTGAAATCAACAGGTCTGTGATAAAAGCCAACTGGTCTATTGAAGTATATATGTAATTATACACATACATATGTATACATTAAAAATTACACATGTTGGGATTTTCAGAATGTTTTGCATTCAATGATCATATTAAATTCCTTCCCTGTGTCAAAAGTTTCTACTGTTGTCTGAGTGATAGAAACTAAGCTGTATCTCTCTGAATTTTGAGGGAAACCAAAATTCCCAATTGCCCCTTATTCTACAGCCAAAATTGTATTTCTTCCCCTGCCATTCTGAAAATGTACCTACRTGTCAGCACAGCTCTCTGGAATACGGAGTATATGTTACCTATGTAAAAACTATTTGAAATAAAGGTTTGTACTGAGTTTGATGTTAACATAAATACATCTAGGTACATATTCTATTGTCTTATTTTTTTTTGATATATACTGTAAAAAACAAAATGAACCTACAACCCTTTTATATTTCTGGAGATGGTTAATACTGCCATGAAAATTACAGTATACCACTGGAATGATATTACAGTATTCTGGAAGTCCGAAGTTCTTCCTACAAAATTGGTGTTCAGAAAGACATTGTGTTGTATGCTAGTATAAGTTTTACCAGTAAGTTTCTGATACTTAAGAGAGATTTGGCATAATTTTTCATCATTGGTTAACAACAACTGCTTAGAAGGCCATCACCCTCTTGTGGATAAAATATTATTTATTTTCATTTTATATTATTCTTTTAGTATGTTTATTGTTCCATTTATAACATATACTTATAACACATATATTCTTAGTTTGGTTGAAATGTGGAAATGAATGAGCTGCATAATTGCATAACTGTGTATGAATAATCTAGTACTTGCCTTCAGATTCCCTAGTGGAGTTAAGGAAGGGAGGAGGGAACTATAGAGTAGAAAGCACAAAAGTTGCTTAAGAAAGAAAAACCAGGCATTCTTCATCCTGTTCAGGCAGTTCATCCCCTGAAGAGGGAGAGCTGTCACAGTGAGAATTTGAACAATTAGACAAGAATACTCATGATAGACTTTTCCACCTGAATACACTGCATTATCCTGACTTCAGGACTGCAAAATGAACAAGCAGTGACAGTCTGGCAAAGTCCAAGAAAAATTATTTCTAAATAATACTTTAGAGAAGAGTTTGTTTTCTTAAATAAGTATATAGGTATAACCATAAAACACAAATTGAAGCCACCAGTAATAAAGATTCTATGTTAAATAGGTAGGGTGTTATCCTTTTCAGAACTCAGATGTTGTATAAAGCAGTGCTTCACTGTGTAGAGAAGTGGTGCCATCAATGGCTGAGCATAGAATGGACTATCAGAAGGAAGATCTTGCAAATTTACAAGAAAACAAAATTATCTTTAGGAATATATTTTTCCATACTTGTTTCAACTAGAAAGTCTCTTTTTCTCATGTCACAGTGGTCTCAGAAGGAAGTGGTAACTTCATCCAGTTGGAAACTGTATTTGAAAACCTATGGTTCCAAAAATCTTTCTAGGTGTTCATTTCCCAGATGTGTCCAGTTGAGTCATTTTGTTTCCAAATATGTGAGGTAGAATCTACTCTTTTTGATACGCTTGAACTAAGCTTTTGGAATAACTCGGGGGTAAAATATAGAAAAAACTTGGTCCCGTATTTGTTAACTTGGGTATTTTATGGCAAATTGCATTACACAGTGTTGTGTTATTAATATTTCAGATATTTTAACACATCTCAATTAAAAAAAAAAAAGTAGAGAAGTAGTTTGGAAATAAGAAGGCATCTTTGCCTTACAGCAAATTGGTCCTAACTTCTATTATTATTCTGTGTGGGTGTTTTTTCCCCCCTGCCTTTCTC
>JAYKAV010000556.1:1544521-1564765 GCA_035582835.1 Phoebastria nigripes | reverse complement strand
ATTTTCATCGGGATCACTTCCCTGACTGCTCACATCTAGTCATGTGCTGGTGTAAAGCAGGTAGAGGGTTGAGTGGCCAAGAGTAGGAGGTGAAGGTGGGAGCTCAGATTCTGCTGCTGAGCCTCTGTGCTACTGAGGCTTGACTGCCTTTGGCACTTAAGAAATTTCTTGAAAGAAAGCTTGAATATCTGTACTATACTGCAGTCTTCATTTCAGACGTACCTCAGTGGCTACAGAGAATAATATTTAGGCTACTTTAGGTATTTTCTACTCGCATACTTGCATCATGAGAAAATGGTGAATACTGATATTCTTGTGACTGCAGTGTACAACACAACTCACAAATTGAATTACGTTCTCTTTGGCAGGTCAGTAGTGCATTTTAGCTCTGATGTTGTCTTTGGTGTTTGCCCTGAACACTTTATTTTCAAATGTCTGTAAATATTTTTTTTCATTTGATCTTGATATAATCTGAAGGTTGGGTTTTTTAGTGACTTGATTAAGATCGGTCTTCCCTACTACCATGGGAATATTTGGGTGGTTTTTCTTTTTTTCTTTTTAGTCCTGGCTTAATAGTGTCTACAACAAATTTAGTTCTTTCAGCTTTGAAGGCTTATTTTCCTCATAYGTTTTTTTGTAGAATTAAGTAATCATCTGTTTTTAATAATTATCTTAACAGATGAGGAATTCTAAAATGTGCAGAAACAAACAGTTTTTAATGCAAAAAAAATCTAGTAAATATGTTTTGTTATGAAGTATGTAATCTCTTCCTCTCATTTTATTGCTTAATTCTTTTTTACCAGACTGTAGAAAATTCTGGAAAACATGTAACAGGGTTTGCTGCTGTTCTTGTTTTTAATTCATCTCGCAAAAGGCTACTGGGAGGATTACGTGTGATCAAGAAGAGTGACTCAACTTGTATAAACACCTTATTTATACCATTTACACATCTTACACATTCAGTATTATCCTGCCCTTTTCTGTTGTGCTGTTCAGCTGTGACTATGCATTTTCTTTGACTCCTAAATTTAAAATCTGCAGTGTCTTGAGGTAGTAATTCCGCACTCTAGAGCGTGGCTACTCCCCTACTTTTCCCAGATTGACAAGCTCAAGCATTTAAATACTAAAAGAATAACTGTTTTTCCTCTTCATTGATGCTTTGAATAGTGTGGTCATTAAAAGCAATGTTTCCTTCTGTTTCACTGTGCAGGAGAAAAACTGTACCGGGCATCAGTYACATCTGAGAGGGTAAAAAGCTTAGGTGTGAGGAGCCATGAGAAAAGGCGAGGTTTCCAGTTCCCCAGACATTTGTCCTTTTCTTTTCCCATGTGCCCCATGAGTAAGTACATGGAGTGGAGTGCTGTACTGCGGGATCAGTTTAACTGAAACAAGCAATCATTTGGGAACATGGATGTGGACATAATGGAGGACTTTGTAAATATTTCTAAGCCATTATAATGAGCATAACAATTGGTAAACTATTGTTCAAATTTAAAAGTGGTACTTTTTTCCCATTGGCAAGCTGTTTAATCAAAATGGGTTTACACTGCCTTCTTTACAACTCGGGAAAGAGGAACATCCCTTTCCTGATAATCTGGAGCAGGTCCTCCTTCTGAGTCAGAGTGAATTTACCTTTGCTAATAAATGAATATGAGAAAATAGATGATATCTGTTCAAGTTGTTTAACTTGCTACTTACAGCATGAATTTTCAGATATACACAGATTATTTAAATACTGAAATCAGGCTTCACTTTTTTGGCAGGAAAAACTTAAAATCTGCAGATTGTAAGCTATAGATGGGGGAAAGATGATTTTGATGCAAATTCTGGAAAAGCTCAAACAGTATTAATTAAAGCCAACAAAAAAAAGTGACACCCCACCTCCTCCCCCCGCAACAGTCCAAAAGACAATAACTGGTATATAAAATAACCATGCCTTGAGATGTTCCTTTCTTTGTTTTGAATACTAAGAACTGTAATTGTTTAACTAAGGCTCTAAACAGTAGGCAGCAGATGAACATTACTATTATAAAATTATGCTGAAATTATAAAACTTTAGGCTTTAGATGTGAAGCAAGAAAACCCAAACAAAATCAGTAAAGAAGTAGTTTCCTTTTGAGATTAAGAAGTGCTTCTGTCTTTGTGCATGAATCTTGCTTTCCTATGGTATTATAGGAGAATAGGGAAGGTGGATATTCTTGCGTCACCTACAGAGGCAAGCAATGAACTTTAGATCAATACATTTTAACTGTTAGATACCTAAAAGCAGCGCAGACCATACCATTAAAGAGAGCTTCATAATGCAGGATGGTTGACTTAACTAGTAGATTGTTTTATAAAGCCACTTTCTTTGGCTTTTCTGTTAAATTTTAGCCAGAAGTTGATTGATTTTTAGACCAATATATATATCACAACTCTGCTACTCTGTAGGTAAAACACTGGGTAAATTACAACTTCAGGTTGTTTCAGAAAGGAGAGGATTTCCTGTAGTGAAATTTGGATGAAGCTTTATTTCAAATAAGCTATTAATTTCTCTTGCATTTCAGGAAATTATACTGAAAAATTTACTTATGCTTCCATGAACTCATGTAAAACAAATGAGAGAGGAAAAAAGTCGGGAATTCAGGAGAACCCAGCAGTGGCTTTGGCAGATTACATAGTAATGCTCAACAATTCTAGTATCACTTATAATAGTGTGCAAAAGTAGGTAACTGTACACACTTCTGCAGTTCACAATCCCATCTACCAAATTGCCAGATAAGAATCTTAAGGAAAATAGAGCAGTTTGTGATAAATGCTATAAAGAACAAGTACACCCGTACATTTGCAGTACTTGTGCATAGGCAGAATTTTAAAATACAACTCCATTGTTGAACTTTGCCGTTCAAATTGATAATTCTTGTATATGAAGCAATTCTTCTGATCTGCATACATGTTATTGAGATGATGTAGTTTTTTCTTTCAATATCTTTCAATTTTCTGCCATTTTTCTTGTGTTTTCTTTTGCTTCAGCAGTCTACTCTTCAAATTGAATAGTATCCAAGCAATGAGTTAAGTGATTCTGAACACAGTCTCACAGGTTTCTGTAGTGCTATTCTTTTTTAGTTTACATTTTCCTTTAAGCTGGGCAAAACCTGAATGATGCAGCAAACTAAAAGGCCTTAGTAATGTTTCCTATTGAAAGTGGAGTGTTTCAGTTCTTTGTACAGAAATCTTTAAAATAATTTAGCTGTGCTGTACTAGGTATTTAAGAAACAAATGTTTTAGAGGATGTCTGTATTTCTGGTGGCTTAATTCTAGAAACAAAAACCCCTGTACAGCAGCTAAAGAAGTTCGTGCTCTGTTGTATATGGGCAGCTGGAAATACTCACTGAATAAGCATGCTCTTTTTTGTTTTTAGCCTGTTGGATCTAGTGTAAATCTTGAAGTTCAGAAACCCTATTGTCAAAGGTTTCATAGCTTCTAAGCATATGAATTTCATTCCTGCATTGCTTTTGAATATGGATCTCTGCCATCAGATCACTTAATTTGCCTTCATCAATCACAGAAAAGTATTTTTATACTTCAGTGACCGAGGCTTTGATTTTTTTCTAGTGTGAAATACCACATCAGCTTTACATCAGCTCAGAATATGCAGCTTTACATCAGCTCAGAATATGATTACCACTATTTTAGTTGCATGGATTCTTGCTGTGCTGTAAGGGATTTCATGATTAAATATCAGCAAAACTGAACCCAAATCTAACCTTTAAGACTACTATAAATTTTACTAAATAAATATTCCCATTAATCTTTTACTAATATTATCCTGTATTTAAAAGTTCAAAATTTAACTCTTTATAGTCATTGATTACCAAAATATAAACCGGGAGGTTTCATATCAGTAGAACACAAGAACAGTGACTGTGCCTAAAGGAATACAAGAAATATCTTTTTTGGTATATCTGTTTCCTTTCATTTCCATTTTTTTTCAGTTGTAGCTGATGATCTGGAATCATTCTGTAGAGTAATTCAGTGCCTTCAAAGTGAAACTGTGAAAAGATGCACTTTCAGGCCCCCCTTCTACAGCGTCTGTCAGTCCTAGTTCCTAACTCTGTGCACTTGGTAGTGAACCCAATCCATTTTTAAAWTTTTTTTTTAAATGATCTTTAATGGCAATTCTGAACCAGTAATAACATTAAGGAAAGATGGTGGCCACTGATGCCATCTGGTAGGGCAAAAATGGAGATTATGAGACAAACAGCCCAACCATTTCTCTCACAGGGAGTGGGATGCACACAGGGGAAAAGATTCTGTTGGGGAATCACACTAACCAGAATCACATGATCAGTTTTGAATAGGTAAGGAAGTCTGGCTATTATGTAAATATCTGTACTTCATAGGTAATATGCCCTATTTGGCATCAGAGCTATAGTCTAAATATTAATTTCAACCTAGATGTCATTTGACCTTCTTTTAGTCTTCTGGCTAGACTATGGACGTATTAATGGATACTGTGCTTGATGAGCTATGTCTGCCACTTTTCCAAGTTATTGTTTAAATCTAATTAACCGGGTTGACTTAGAACAGTTGTGGATTTGCTCTGAGTTGTGGGCTGTCCCTTTCCTTCTGTGCAAGGACCAAAAAATGGAAGAATAGGTTAATTTTGCTGCAACCTCAAAAGCCTATTTGGATTTTAGTTCATTTTTAATTTTAATAAACAAACCATCTTAATGTTGAATGAGTAGATTTGTTCTCCCTTCAAAACTTTGGGCCAATAAGTTTCTCTTAACTGAGGATGAGAAACCAAGACCTGAAAGGGAAATTGCAGTAAAAAGATAAAGTAAACTACTTTGCAAAAATTTAATGAAACAGAATGTTATTTATTAAAATGTCTATTAAGAGAAGCACTAAGAAAATTTGCATTTAAGAGTGCATAATACATAGCTGGTAAAGTAATTAACAGCTAGAAAATGCAATATTCATCACTAATTTCATTTTTAATGACTTTGATCATTATCAGACCTGCCTTTTCATAGAATAGCTAAAGAGGCTATGAAAAAAGTATTTAACATTCTTAAAATACATATTACTGTTTAGGCTGCTGTTCAAACAAACAGTTCCATGCTCTCCCTAGTGTTTAGCTATATCAAAAGGCATGTATTTTGGGAAATGTTTCATTCTCTTTGATTCTTTGCTTTTAGGAGACCATTTATAGTCCACTATTGTAGTTTAGCATTGCCTGTGTTAAAAACCAGAGTTTATTTATGCTTTTAGTTACTTAAGCCTCCAAATGTTCAATAGCACAGATACAGCGTACTCTAAATTCCTTGGCAACTATTAATATTTAATCTGTAGTTACATCTTGGTACATGTTATAACCTGAGCCACATTCAAGTTACGCTGGCTTTCTTCTGACTTGCACCTTGTACCTGATTTTTACATGGATCAAGAATAAAATATACTTAAAAATAATATTAAAAGAAAAAAAACCCAAACCCTGGACTCACTTCATATTYGTTTTTAAACAGCTTAGAAGATATGGACAAGGTTCTCTATCTTTTAAATGAAATATTATCTGCAAAATGTAAAAACAGGTTATCTGAAGGATACGTGATAGAAGCCAAAATTTACAAAGGAATTCAGGTTAGCACAAAAATTCATAAGTCTACTCTAATTTTTAGACCAACACTTTTCTGTGTATTTTTTTCTTTATTCTTGTGTGTAGAATCCATAATCAATAGCTGTTAAGGGACCAGGAATTCCCTTCCTATTGTCAGCAGACTACCTCTGCAATAGATTAGTCATAGTTCCTTTTATTATGTTCTTTCTGGTCCTATGAAATTTGCATTCCTGGTTGCACAGTGGCAAAGCTTTACTGTATTTCCTCTAATGACTTTTAGATATTCCCATTTCCCTCTAACAGCTTTATTAATGAATAACCCAATAAAATAATTGGATTTTTTTTCCTAATATCTTAATGGAATTGTGTCTTTACCAGCAACATAAAAAGTATACCTGTTCTCTCAATAATTAGTATGGAATATCCTATTACACTGTATAATCTCAGACAGGTACAGGTCAGATTTGCTTGGGTAGTAGCAGGAAATTTTAACCGTATGGCTATGATTATAAACTGTGACAAAGAATGTCTTGCATTATGTTCCTCTTTCCATATATGCACGATAGGGCCCTTAGGACCACAGTGCTCAAAGCTAACAAAAATTTGAAGGCAGAGAGGACCCTCTGCCCATTTCTCTTTTAGGATAAAAGCTGCAGTGTACCTTTTATCACAAAGGTTTTCCTATGAGCTTTTGTAGCTCAGCAGTGCCCATCTACGAAATATGCACAATTTTTCTCTTTCCAATCAGGTTCAAGACCCAGCTATTGCAAACCTCTGTGTATCCAGTTTTCATGGCTGCAGGAAGTCATTGTTGTCTAGGATTCTGACCAGTATATTTAGCAAGCAGTGTCAAGACATGAATGGATGTAATTTAAAATATRTAGTTGAAATATCTACTTATTATGGCCACTTATTTCTAATGGAAATTCATGAAGCAAGTAAAACTGGAAACTTTTCCCATAAATGAGCTACTGTTACCCTTTATGGCTTTCTCTTCAGACACTGAAACATAACAATTTAAAAATGGTGGCAAGAAAAGACCATCTGCTGAAATTTTCAACATGCTGATAGGAAAGGAATGTTCTACTTCAATTTTTTTCAATCTTAATCAGATAAAGGCTATTTTTGTTTGACCAACTTCTTAGTTATGCCTGAGCATAACTAGCTTTCTGCTTGATAATACAATTCCATCAATATCAATAAATAAATACACAAAAGGTCTGGAATAGCTGCTGGTTTAGCATATTGGATGCTTTTCACATCCCTTACAGCATATCTGTTCCTCTTCATGGTGAGCCACTATGTTTTGTAAGCTGAAACGTGAATACGTTAATAAAGTATGAGTGACATATCATTATTTGTAATGAAATGGACCAAAATAATAAGATGTGTCTTCTGACACTTCTCAGAATGTCATAGAAGTATGGAAGCACTTTTCAGATGTCTGTTTGTTTGAAATCCAGTTTTACATTGGCTATTTTGACTTTTAGATATCTATAATGCTCTTTGCTTCCATTAGATGGTTGGCAGCCTTTGGCAATTCCAGGATCCTTCTTTGTGAGACTAAAAATATCTTGTCACACAAAAGTACTTTGAAGACTGACTACTGCTTCCTTTATTGGGGAAACTAGCAATCTGGGTGGTTTGGTTTTTTGTTCGGTTGCCTCCCCCCTGCCCCGGTCTTGTGTAACATATCTCTTTTATTCTTTAAACTGTTATGAGATGGAAGATCTTGTTTTGTTGAAACTTTAAAGATTTTCACATTTTGTGTAAGAATGCTAAATAGTGATTTGTGCTTGGGTGGCTGCTGTATCAAACAGCTGCAGAAAGTGAAGATGGGAGTCTTACATTTTTGTAAGAAAATAGAGATCTATTCTCTTTGGAACTGAGCAAGTATACAAAGCAGCATCCACATTATGAAATGTGCAGATCTAAAATCATCTTTCTTAGGAGAGACCAGTGAACACTTTGGGACGGCAATGACACTGAGTATGTAGTCAGGCCCGTGACATCTTCTAAAGGAGCCTGTAAAATGAGCAGTTTCTCTGCAATTAAACTTGTCAGTAACAACAGCATCTGCAGAAGTTATGCATGGATCTAAATATGCAAACATGTTTAAATCTACATTAAAACTGATGTAATAGAAAATATCTGAACTACATATAATCTGAAGTAATTCCTAAAAAGCATATCTTGAGGTTAGGAWATAATTTCATCCAAAGTTACCCTGTTTCTTCTTTCCAGATTTACATTTAGAAGTAACTGGAGTATGTTAGAGATGACCCCATCTGTGGTTCAGGAAAAAAAGAAGTTACAGATAAGCACTCTTTATAAAGACAAATCAAATTTCTACTTACAACCCTGCAACTGTAGTTTTATTTTTTTTAAACAAGAATTTACAGGATTTTACTCAATTTTCTCCATTTTAAAATTTGCATGATTTTTCTGAGAAAACATTGAATTAAGGAACTAAAGCAAAATCTATAGACTTAAAAATTACAACACTTCAGTATTTTCTGGTTGTTAATTTAACAGAGAAAACAAAAGGATTTAAAACTATTTCTTCGTTAGTACAACTTTCTACCTGTGCRTACAGGTATAGAGTTTTATACACAGTAAGAATAAAATAACATAGCAAATTTGAAACAACATGAGAAAAAGAAATCATCTATGTTTATATATAGTACATTCATCAATAGCATAACTGGAAAACATAAAACTATTTCTGAAGCCCAGTTGAAATGTTGTTTATAAAAACAAAACAAAACAAAAACAACCCACAAAACCACAAACAAACAAAAAAACAAACAACCCAAAACAAAACAACCAAAAACTCATGGGGACAGTAAATTTTATTCCCCAGTGTTTGAAATAGAGGAATTTCTTGGTCTGCCTCATGGCAGAGGCTGAAATAGTAAAATATTCAAACAAGCCATATTTTTTAAAAATTCTACTGTTAGTGTTTTGTCAGTGGAGCAATGGGATAATAAGGCATTTGAAGGGAGGAAAAATGTAGCTGGCATACAGAAACAGCCAGAACTACTTTTTCAGGATTTGGTACAAACTCAAAGAGGTTTTCCTTAGCTCTTAGTTGTTTTCTGAAGTGCCATATGTATAGGCCATTTCTTTCTTGTATTATTAGATTTTACCAAATCTGTCTTTTGACAAATCAGTTAAGTAGTCAGATTGCTGAAGAGATTAACTCAAATTGCTCAAATCATGTTGTTAATGACTTTTTAATGTTGTGGATTAGATGGGAAGCACTGCAGTTTGTTGGATAAAATGCTGGTTACAAGTAAATGCAGCACAACATCTGACCTCAGTACTAGCGCAGGGAAAGCTGGTGAGGGCACACACTGATGAAAAGAAACTTCATCCTAAATGCCTAGTTTGTACTTTCAGAGAGATGCCAAGAAAGCATAGTTATCTTGATTAATGCCAACCTCAGGTGTACTGGAGACACAAGCAAACTCTAGGCTCACCTGAGGGGAATATTAATTAGCACTAGCACACCTACTGTTCTGTCTTGAGTACTTAATTGCTTTAGCCCAGTTGAGAACAGTGATTCATAAAGCAGAATTTAATGACTGTATTAGAAAAATAGTTGTGAATATGAACATAAATTAAGCCCTAGAGTAATTCCCTCTACAACATGAAATAGGGAATGTTTCTGCAAATGTAGCTTTATGTCTCACATACTAATTTAACTTTCTTTTTACAAGATATTAATGCAGTTCTGATTTATTTTTTTAAAAGTACATAACTGACTTCTTCCAACATATTAGAGTAATATTAGAATGTTCATTTGGACATTTCATTAGGTGGAGAAAGAGGTGTGTATTTGATGGGTCAGATCCCATGGTCCCAACTATTTTCTATTGGGTGAGGTCATGTCTACCACTAAGAAATTTTATCACCCAAACTTTTGTCACCTTTCAGCTGCCAACTTTGCTGTGCTGCTGAAGCACATGCATGCTTGGCTGCTTTTGCTGGTGTGTCTCCTCACTGAGAGACATTGCATTGGCAAAGGCACTGTGTGTGGTGGGTAAAAAGCCCAGAGCTTACAGCTGCTGACATTGCTGTATTACTGGAGTGTGTCCAGGCTGGCATTTTGCCAGCAGCTGAATGTCAGCTGAGGGTCTGTGTCATTTGTGAAGGTGGTTTCAATGGAAGGACTGGATTTTGCCTGCCTCGTTTTGAGATATTCTGGATATTGTGGAGGCATGGCAAAAAGGAGGCAATATCTGACCACAAAAACTGTCAGTATATGACCCATGTGAAATAAAAAAAAATATTAACTGATCATTTTGAACAGTTACCTTACTTTATGATCATGTTATGAACATTTTCAGAAACATTTATTTTTAAAAATATAATTAAACGATGAAATTGTTTCATTAGGAATACTGTGCTATATTTTAGATGCATGCCTATAACTGAATTTACTCTGCCCTGAGACTACTTGTATCATTCTTACTGTGCACTGAAGTTGGTGCCATAAATGCATAATGTTTGAGGAATAACATGTCTGTCATTACTGAATGAATGCATGTTGAGAGATGAGGGCTATGGCTTAAAAATATTAATGAAACTATAAATATATTCTAATAAAAATGAGAGTGAGTTGAAAAATTGTGAACATGATTTTTTTGTAACTTCTAAATATCTTTTGTAACTGCTGCTTTTACCTTGGTAAAGGAAGAAAACAAATCTAATAGCAGACAGTATGGTAACTTCTGAGTACATCTGGAATGTGAACATAGTCTTGATACTAAATATGGTAAGAAAGCAGGAGTGTATGAAGGCCCTGGCTTTTCATTCCTTGAACTGGAGTGAATGCTACTCATACAATGCCACTGTTGGCATAAGCAATATGTTTTGATATATTTTTTTCTTGAGATAGAGAAGAATGTTCATTTTAAAATTATTTTGTGCAAGCTTGTACTTAATGCTTTGAAGGGAGATTGTGAAAAATGCCTAGGGAAATTGGGAGCAGATCTCACTAACTTTAGCTATTGAATTTGTGCTGTGAAATTCTTTTAAAGTCTTGCAAAATGCCATCCTAAAGTAAAACATAAGTTTTGAAAAAGTGATGCAATACATGCTCTATAGCACTTAACCTTTCACAGTCATGAAAATGTAGCAGTGTAGTAACCAGGAGGAAGAAATTTGCTGATTGATTGCATGTTATATATTAGTAGTGTCTTGTTCACTTGCTGTTAAAATAATGCTGAGAAAGTATGACCCAACTCTCCTTTTATCAATAAAAATTAAAACCTTCTGGAAAATTATCTGTACAAGATCCGAATATTTATTGGAGTTTTTGTTTATAGATCTCTCTTTAAAAGCTTTTCTACTGGTATCCTTTCTATTGGTGTTCTGAATCGTCCTATAGAAACCATTTTGTAGGACTTTGTATTTTCTGTTTAAAGATATATAAACACATACTCTGTTTCTTTATATATAAAGGTCTTTCCATACAGCAAGGAAACATACTGATATTTTTATATTTTAATATATGGGAAACTGCTTTAATATTTCAGTTTATTGTAGTGCCAATGGCATATCTAGAAAGCTTATTCTTTGTCAACAGTCCAATTCATAAAATAGTCTACTGAAAACCATATGTTTTAGTTCTATCAAAATATGAAGTATGATATATGATATCACATGAGTGTTATATCAATTGAATCAATGAATGTCTAAAAAACCCTTTTCTTCCTGTAAATAATACTGTATTCTCTCAACAGGTACCTAAAAACCGTTTCCTGATGAGAATTTTTTTCTTCTTTTTTTTTTTTTTTTGAATATACCTGTGTGTTAACTTTTTATTAAAATGCAGTTATTTTGGTGGTTATGCAGCAAGAACAGGGAAGAAACGGTAGGGGTGCCTCAGAAATTAGAAATGGAGTTGTTTATTAATTTACGGCGTTTACAGCATGCTGTAAAATATGTTTAATAATATATTGGCCCAAGAGGAAACTATTCAGACTCTATAATGGTGAAGCGGCCGGAGAGTTAAATGCTCCTTTAGCTTCAACTTAATAGATTATGATCTAATTCATAGATTCATCTTTCTCTGTGACAAAATTGAAATGGAATATTTTCAACTTCCGGTGCCAGTTTTCAATGTGCCAAATCTAACTACCTTCAGTCCTTTGCTTTCCAGCAAAACTACCATCTGCTTCACAAAGAAACGAAAAGGGTTGAAGTCTTGCAATTAAAATTAGCATTTCAACAATAGTACTGTATTATTTTTATTGGATGTTTATTTATTTAGCAAAGTGGTAGTCAGATTTCCCAATCAGTGCCCCATTGTGCAATGTGTTATAAAGCCCATAGGAAAAGACAGCTGCTGAGAAGTATTTAGATTTTCTTGGACAGATTGGAGAAAATATATTTTTGGCAAATTCAGATATCTTTGGTTATGTTTATTGCTGCATTTTTGATGTGATGACAACATCATCACCTTCCAGTATCAGATTCACAAAAGATTGTTACTAGTTGGTTTCTCTCTATATCTTTTGCCTAGGCTGTTCTGTATGTATGCAGGTATAAAAAATTGGGTGTCTCCATTATGCTTGTGCTCAAACTTGTTATCTTCTATCTTGACTATTTGTGTATTCTCTGCTCTGTCTCAGCTCCCATCTTGCTTCCCCAGTTGTGTCTTTTTATGCCTCTTTCTATGTCAAACTCTTTTCCACACCTGCCATATTATTTCCCCTTAGGCTTATTATTTCTCAGTGAGCTCTTTTTATATGCATTTCTGTATATCCTTTCAGTGTTGCTTGTATCTGTAAGTCCACCCTATAGGTAATATCTCTTCTTATTACCTATTTATTTTTCCCACCTCACGTGCCTTTTGCCACCTAATGACATTTTCCTGGTTTCGGTTCCTTACCATTCTTTTCCCAGTGCTTTCTTCCAGTTTTCTTGTCATGCTTTTTGCCTCACAGAAGTTTTAGCATTGTTTTTGTGCCTGAGGTTGCCTATACAGTTGGAGAATACATCTTTGTACAGATCTGAACAAGTGTTAGGGTTTGCTAAATGAGTTGTAGCTATTGTTTCTGTTGGTGTCATCTTCTTTCTATTGCCATCACTTTTTCTGTGAATTATGGTGTAGGAGTGTTTGCAAAAACAAGCTTCTGGAAGTGAAGGGGTGTAAAGTATTTGATAATATGACTTAATATTTTACTATACATTTTACTATACGTGAGGAGGGAGGGAGGACTATCATGTTCTTGGAATGACGGTAGAGGTAGGCTGTGTTTCATATGCAGCTTAAAAATAATTATTATGAGCCAACAGAAGTGCGTTACTGAATGTTGAGAGAAATAGTATGACAGCAGAAAGGGAGAATATGAAACAGATGTACCATATGTTACTGTGCGTTTGTTTTCTATAATAAAACCATGGGGCATGCAAGAATAAATGTATTATTCATAAAAAAAGTAAATTTTATTTCTTTTTGCAAAGGTTGGGGAAGGCCTCAAATTTGTATTTCAGATTCATTCAGAGGAGCTATCTTTATGCTTGAGCATAGTGTTTACTGTATTATAATCACTGATGATCTTTTTTTTTATTGCACTTTTTTTCTGTGTGCTTTTTGGCAGTTGGGAAGGGCCTAAAATGGGCCTCAAATGCCCTGAAGAGCTGTAATAAATATTAGTTGAACAAGAAGGGATGTGCTTCTAGGTGCAGAATTTGTGACCAAATGTGCACGTATCCCAGACTATATAGGTGTTGCTGGGGAAATAATGGGTTTTAGGAGGCCTGTATGGCTATTATGCACTGGAAAGTGGATTTCCCTGTCGTTTCTGGCAGTTTCCAATTATTTTGCCATAGCATAGGGTATGAACGTTACCCTTCCGTTTTACTTGTGGGAATTACCTGAATTATAGAATATATTTATTTTAAAAATATTTTCTTACCTCCTACCTGGAATTTAAAAAAAATAAATTTTTTTAGTTCTTCATGCAAACTGACCCACTAGTGAGGAATAACGTGTGTTTTTCTTTGAAGAGAAAGGTGATGTTTTGTTGAACACTGGATTTAAGAGTGGTTCTATAAGTTTCTCTGTTTTCTCTATCCAAATAATACAAAAGTTTCACTGATTCACAGTGTATATGTGAAGCTCAGCTGTATGATGTGTTTTTTTAAAACTCACTTGGTTTTACTTTGTGTGGAGCCTTGGGGATTGAAAGTCTTAGGTTTGTAAAGGAAATAATGAATTATATGTAAGGATCCGATCCCCTTCTCTCTTGTTTTTCTTTGTGGTGTCATTCTGTAGGCTTCAATGAAGCTACTCCAGTCTTGCAGAATAATGAGTGGGAGAAGAGTTAGGCTCCAGTATCATCTTTTTTTTACCTATGAATGTCCCCATTTCAGTTGGTTTTGATGGGATTGTAGTTGTAAATTAATCCTGTTTAATTATTCGGTTATCTGCTAGAACGAATTTTGAATTAACAAGGCAGACCACCTAAAACTTTCACGTTTAGGCAGAAATAACAAGGCAGACCACCCAAAATTTTCACGTTTAGGCAGAAATAATTAACTTCTGTTTCACATCCCTTTTTATTTTAAAAAGCGTTGGTGAACAAATTGAAAGATAGGAAACTTATTCTTCTGACTTGATTTTTAACTGCAATTACTGCTTTAAATCTTGCATTAAATATCTTTTGATCATTACAGCCCAAATAAATTTCTATAACCACTTGTTATAGAAACTGAAACTTGGTAGAATAACTTAGATGTTTTTCAAGCACTGAGGCAAGTACATACTTTTAGAAACCATATTCAGACAAGCCAATATAGATTGCTAGGAAATAAACCAGCATTTTCAGTTTTGCTGTGAGTCAAAACTCACAATTCTAAGTCAAAACTTTAAGTCATTTGGAGTTTCTCTTAAGTAGGAAATTGAGGGCTACATATGGTAGCCCTCAGGGAAAATGGAAAGAAAAAACCCCTAACATCTGGATTCTTGCAGGAAGTGATTAATATTATTTATTTTTTTAAAAAAAGAGGTCCCTTTTTTTAAAAGCCCCTTTTTTTAAAAAAAAAGGATCCCTTGCAAAGGATGTTTGTGATAGCTCCTTTTTAGCTAATTTTCTAGTTGCTATAGAAATGTTGATTTGCATTAAAATGAAGGCTCTATGGATTTGTGGAAATTGCCAGGGTCTCTGAGTGTGTCTGAAAATGAAAATAACAGTCTTTGGTGAATTCTTCAGGACACTTTCCACCTAGAAAAGAAAGGAAAGATCCACAATTTTCTCTCTACAGCTCCTGGAAAGCTCCACAGAAAAGAGACTTTAATCTTGAATTATTTCTATAGAGTTTAGCCTTCTGTGTTTTAGAAATTACATATGTATTGAAATAGCAGATTAGAAACATGTTAAGTAGTGTCACCATAATAATACCATTTTTTGTTCTGTCTTAATTTTATGCTCTGTGTCACAGTAATTTGTTAAACACCCACATGACTCCTTTTATGTGTGAGTAAAATAACTTGTTCAATATGTGTCTCCCAGTTTCATATATGCAAGAGACTACATTTCTGTATTTTTTAATTGAAATAATATTAGAAGAGCTTCACGTATTTAATGCTCATGTTGTAATTGCACGTGAATATCCCAATGTGCAAAGTGATCTTGAAGTTCATTCAATATTTAGCTTGATAGCCAAGAGAACTTCACTCTGAAACAAAATAAAATAAAAATAATCTTTGAAACATGTTACAAAGTGCCTGTTGATATGGGATAGTAGGATTGATATCATTATAACTCTAAGAATTTCCTATATAGATAGGTTAAATTCAGTGGCTAGATTATTTGATGATGCAAGTTTATTCTAGAAAATGCAATCAAGTTTTCACTGCTTGTAGTAGAAAATAAGGAGTAGTGGAATACAGTCAAGATGATTCAAAGCAGGAAGCGGAAATTAAATTTTTCACGAAGTATGAGCAAACCTGGCTTTGAGATTTTATGAGCCTTGTGATTATTATTTTTTGGGTGTTTTATTTTTCTGAATGAATTCAGATTGGCAGGACTGTGCATTTAATCAGAACAAAGAGAGGGACTGATCTGTTTTCTGTTGCTGCTCCTCTGTAGCTACTTTAAGTAGTACTGTAGAAGCAACAGAAACTACTTCACAGGCTTTTTTGAGGTCATGGAATTCAGTTAAAGAATTACTTTTCTCAGCCTTTTTTCTAGTTGCATGGAATCTTATTTTTGAATAAGGGCATAAAACCTTATTCAAATTGGCAAAACTTAATACCTGTCAATGACATATATTCTTTGTGTTGTTATCACTACAATTTATTTCTGTAAAATTTCCAATTTCCTGCTAAAAGCAATGAGATTAGAGTAAAATTCAACTTTGAATTTTTGAACATAGGAAGTTTGAATGATAGTCTTACTGTAGGTGTTCTGCAATACCTCCAGATCAGAGATAATTTCTACAAAAAGTGAGCAAAAGGGAGTCCATCTTTTCTGTTAAGAGCATTTACCGAAAGTGGAGTCAAAGCTTCTGTATTGAATAGACTAAAATGTCAGCCTTTGATACATATGTTTTGATGGGTGAAAATGAGGCCATTATAGCAACCCCCTTAGGAGCTACAAGAGGTCCTTCATTTGTTATCTAAGGAGATCTGAATTTTGATGTGCTTAAAAGATTTTCATTATGCATACTCCTTATTTATACACGCACACGTTATAGTGTCTAGCTGCTGTGTTGATTGGCAGAGTAAAATAAAGAGAAAAGAAAAAAACCCTGGTTTTATAATATTGTTGGTTTTTTTTCTTTTGCATGGTTTAATTTCCTATATTGCTTCTGGTCCGCTTTTTAAGATCAGCTGAGATTTCTGATCTGAACCTTGCTTTTTGTTGGGTCCGTGTGCTTTTTGATCTGCATTGTGAGACCTAATGACTGATGTAGCCGAGTATAAAGCTTGTCATGGCTTCTCTTGCCTACTAGTTCCTATTGTTACCTAACAATGAGTTGAGAGCTTATGGTTTTGCTATTTCATCAAAGGTTACTGGTATTCCAATTATTCCAGTTATTTAAACAGTTACTTGCTAGGTAAGCACCTGAGACCTATCATCTAGGAAAGAAAAAACGAAAAACCTGTTTTTTTGTTTGGCTTTTTTTTTGGTGGTGTCTTTTGTTTGTTTGTTTTTGTTTTTCCTTCAGAAAACTGTTCACTGACATTGCTCTGGCATAATGTTTCAAGAGAGGATTGTTACACCATCTAGGAATCTAGTCTTACTACTCAGTTGAGCAGAATAATTTTATTTATAAAATATTTAAAAATATTTTATTTTGAAGAATCCTGTTTTGGGGATTACCTTTGGGGGGTTCTTGAGACTTCACAGGCCTCCTATCAATCTCCCTAGCTCGCTTATGAGAAAGTTAGATAATGCACTCTGTTTACAGACAGGCTCCTGATATTTTTACTTGAGAACCATTTTTTCATCTTTAGTAATGACAAGTTGAGATTTCATTTTCACTGGTGATGAAGTGGTCAGGAGCAGTATAAAGGAAAAATACAGTTTCTGTATGCAGAAAGTATGCCTGAAAGACCTATGGCACATCCTTACTTTTTCAGTTAAAATGAATATTTCCCGACTGTTCAACTATTTTTCCCTCTGGGTATAGTATCTTATGAATAGCTGCTTCTTCTGTGGACAGTGTGATTGAAAGCTTTGTGGTATCATCTGTTCTTTACRCTCTTCTCCGGTGTATTTGGTATGGGACAGCCATAATCTGGCACAGGAGGTAGGTGAATAGATGGAAAAAAATCAAATTGTGTTCAGTCCTCCAGTTCTTATTCAGGGAAAATTGCTGTGAAAAAGATATAATGAATGGGCTCGTGTAAGAATTTTTCATTGTTGTTACCATATTGCTGTAGTCTTTAACAGGAAATGTGAGAAAAGACTTAGTTGATATTTTGGAGAAGTAGGATTAAATTTCCAGGTGACTGCGAAGAGTTATTTTCCTGACTTATTAAAAAAAAAAAAATTACTTTCATTTGTATTTCATTATGAAGATGTTGCACATTCCTATTGTTATGACCTGTGGAAATACATGACTAGCATATATTGTTGACATATTCTAAAATTAGCTTAGTATATGTGCAATTATAAAGTACAAATAAATTCAAATGTAACTCGTGCAGTTTTAATATTGAGTTAGGAAACTTGGATGCAGTATTAGCTTAAAAATGACACACGAATAATTTAATTCATTTAGAAACTTGCAAATTATTCCAAAGTGTCAGTGTATTTCAACTAAGGTGTAATAGATGTAGTGTATTTTGGTAACAGTAACAGACTTGCAATATAGGCTGCAAGAAGAGAATTATTTATTTGCATTCCAATATGGCTGAGAGATTCCAATTAAAACTGAGGTTTGCTTGTGAGAGTAGTTGGGCAAGATAGTTTAGGCGCTCAGTTGAAATAAAGGATAAAAACCTACAAATGGTGAAAGATAACAGAAAGATAGACAGGGAGGAGTTAGTTTTGTGTTCAAACTGGTCCAGCCTCCCATAGTTACAGGTAACCATCTATTAGAGATTAGGTACGGAGTGGTCCCAAGAGAATACTCTATCATGTGCTGTTTCTTATATGTGTTATTTTGTAATTTGGAGTGCTCTGTGAGTCAAGCGTCATCCCTGCAGTCTTTTAATGGTTTAAGGCTATAACTGAGTACCTGAGATCATCTGAGCAGGTGGCTTTCAAAGAGAGGACTGTATAGGAGCTCTACACATCCCCCTTTTTTGGAGAATTCTGCTCTGCAAGCTGTTGTCTGCGAAGTAACAATAGAGCAATTTGAGAGATGCTAAAAGAAGCAAAAAGTAAACCTGGCTCTGTTGATTATAGATTCACAGGTCTAGTTCTCACTTCGGTGACACATGAAAATGAGCTGCTATTGTACTCATTAACTGTAGCTGGCAGGAATGTTGACAAAAATATCTACATRCCCTTGTAGATAATTGTTCTTACTCTACTAACAGGTAATTCATTGGTTCTGTAGCAACCTGATTATAGCAAATTATTTTGTATAACCTGTGGTCTTTACTGTACAAAAGAAACTGTCTCATTTTAGCTGGAGACATAGAAAAGAATTACACCTTATGGCCAGTCAACATACTGTAAATTCCTGGCCTCCTCTTCATGGTTCACTGGTATACTAAGTTTTGAAAACAGTGGTTTAGAGAGATTTAAAAACATTTATTATTATTATTTTTGATGTTATGACAGAAGCAACATTCCATGGCAAAAATTCCACAAAATATGGAAAACTCTGATTAACTCCATAAGCATACAATTATTTTTCTATCAGGTTGAATGTAGGAGTAACTATATTCCCCCAGTCATTACGAGTCCAAACCTGTTAGAAACAAATTTGTTCATGCCTATTTGTATTGTATTATTCAATCACCCTTGTGTTTGTGTATGCCAAGGAGTCAATGATTRCCTAGATAATTATGACATAGTTGATACAGTCATATAGGATTTTGAAAAGCTTTTTCAAAGCCACCTGTCAAAGGTTCTTGAAAGAACTAATCTGGTGTGAAATGAAAGTTCCTTTACATGCATTAATCACTTGTAGAATACCTCTCATGGAATAATAACAGGTTGAAATGAATCAGGGAGGTCACTGATGGAGTCTAAAAGGGATCTCTTCTGTTCAACATATTCATTAATTATATGAAAAAGGAGGCAGAGAGTAAGGTGGCAGCTTTTGTTGATGTTTTTAATAGGGATAATGACAGTGAATACCAACTAGAAGGAGCTGCAGGAGTGTACTAATGAATGATGATGAAACTGTAAATGAAATTCAATACTGATAAGTGAGAAGTGGTGCACCTGAGGGAAAAACAATCCTAAATTTACATAGACAATGATGCTCACTGGGCTATTAGCACACAGAAAAGAGGTTTTGGGGTTATAATAGATTTTCTACCAAAATGTCAGCTTGCATGCTCAGTACAGTCAAAAAAGCTGATCAAAAATTAGAAAAAGGAATGACATGCAAACTAGAGAACATTACAGTGACATTTTGTATTTTATAGCTCACCTATGTCCTGAATTCTCTGCAAGTTCAGATCCCTTCATCTCAAGAAGGATATGGTAGAAGAGAAGGTACTACTGAAAAAGGAAGGAAGGATAAACAAAAATATGGAAGGACTACTAAGGTTGGAAAAGAGATGACAGAAGTGGGATGTAATAGAAATCTGCAAGAGTTTGAGCAGCATGAAAAAAAAAGAGTGAGAAATAACTGATATTTCTCATAAAATGAGAATTGGGAAATACCAGATGAAGGTAGTGTGGTCAGAATTAGCAAAAAGACATTTAAACAAAAAATGTGGAGTTAAGCTTATTGCTGCAGGACTGTGGCTTCCACAAATTCAAAAAGTCATTAGGTATATTTAAAAAGTCTTTCAAGGACTGTTGTCCTGGTTTCAGCTGGGATAGAGTTAATTTTTTTTTCCTAGTAGTTGGTATAGTGCTGTGTTTTGGATTTATTATGAGAAGAATGTTGATAACACACTGATGTTTTTAGTTGTTGCTAAGTAGTCTACTAGTCAAGGACTTTTCAGCTTCCCATGCTCTGCCAGGTGCACAAGAAGCTGGGAGGGAGCA
>JAYKAV010000556.1:1507623-1544456 GCA_035582835.1 Phoebastria nigripes | reverse complement strand
AAGTAACCGTTACGCGTGATGGAGCCCTGCTTTCCTAGCGATGGCTGAACACCTGCCTGCCGATGGGAAGTAGTGAATGAATTCCTTGTTTTGCTTTGCTTGCGTGCGCGGCTTTTGCTTTCCCTATTAAACTGTCTTTATCTCAACCCATGAGTTTTGTCACTTTCACCCTTCTGATTCTCTCCCCCATCCCACCGTGGGGGGAGTGAGCGAGCGGCTGTGTGGTGCTTAGTTGCTGGCTGGGGTTAAACCACGACAACTGTTAAGCACATAGATCCCCAGTCTGGACCTAGAATTCCTTGAGCTGAAGACTAACTGGAAACTGCATCCCCCTCTGCTTATGCCTCTTATACTCTTTCCTAGGCATCCAATATGGGCAGGTTGTTGGATCCAGTACAAAAACATCGCTATAGTGTCTGACTTAGCCCCACTGTTTCTTGCCCTTGTTCAAAAGATGGTTCAAAGATTCTTTCTTCCCCACCCCCCCCGTAAGAAGTTTTCTCACTAGATCATGCAATCACAGTCTTTTTTATAAAAGCACAGAAAAAGAAAGCACTTAGGTTGTATTTGAACTACATTTAAACTGTGGTTACCCCTCTCTGTCTGTAAGTTTAAAAGATGAATCACCTGTGTGGACTGTATTCCAAACCTCTCACTGATCTTAATAAGAACAGAGTGATCATAGTCATAAATAACATAAGGTCATCAATGAATGGTGACATCTTCTGGGCATACACATCAGTCTGTGTTCCAGACATTCTTTCATCCTGGTTCTCTCAACCAGGGATTCTGTCTCCAAATAAAGAGGAAAAAGTGCCAGAAGGGCATCTCTATCTGGAACCATGCTYACAGTGAAACTAAATTAATTGTCAGCAAACTTGTAGCAGATATTCTTGTTCACAGGCGGATTGTGTTAACTCACTTCATAGAAGCTGTTCAACCACTAAAAAATTTCAACCTCTAAACAAGAATTGCCACTATCAATATATGCTTAATATCAAAACTGGCAAGTAGATCAGTTACAAGATATTTTAGGAGACAATACATTTGGGTTTAATAAAGGTTACATTTTATTAGGGAAAATAAAAATGTTGAGGTATACCATCTGGTCAGGATTATTCTGACCTTTATAGGCGAAGCTTCCTTTAAGTGGGTACCTGTTATCTTAGAAAGCACTTAAAATCCAAGGAACCAGATATAAAGTACCAGAAATGATTCAGATTTAACATGTGAGTTTGAATTAAGAAAGTAATATCCTGTTCAGAGGAAGGCAGACTGTCAAAAGGGTTGCTAAGTTTAAAATCAAAAGACCAAAAATGCTTCCTTTTTCTGTAACTTTTAAATAAGCACATTTTGATGTTTCTTTCTTATGTCATGTAAATTTAGATTTTTCTGAGGAGTAAGAGCCAGCAAAAGCATAAATGTTCTGAACAGTCTAATTAGCCTAAGCTATTGCAAATATTCACATTATTCCTGCTGAAAAAAAAAAAAAAACAACTGTCTAGTGAAAGTGTGCTATATTTGGGTAATATTTATAACTAGCCACAGTGCATTGATTTATTTATTGAATAGTTTTGTCAGATGCTTGCAATGAATCAGGCTTCAGGACCAGAAAAAAAGTATCTGTGCATCAGTAATAACATAGCCTTCTGGTATTTTGTCTCATACAATTGAATTTTAACACAATAAAAACTACAAGCAGACTTTCTTTTGGAGGTGGGTATGTAATTATCAAACTTTTGTAATTGGGATAACTTTCAGCACAGTTTCATTTTGAACAAACTTTTAAAAATGGATTTAGTATAGAAGAATACACAAATGAAGTTGCCCAATAATTCTGAGTAGAGCTGCTTGATTATTAGGGTTTATTCTTAAACCCGAGGTCAGACTTAACAAATTTAGCTGAACAGAGCTCTAACACCAGGCTCCTGAGATGTCTTGTCAGACTACCCAAGTGAGAAATTATCAACTTGTTGCCCTGAACTTAGACTGTTGTGTTTTCTTTATAGATATTATGAGGAAAAAAGGTGATAAAAGATTCTACAGAATAAAATATTAGTGTAAAGTCTATTTGGTTACAAAAGTAATTAAATGTATCATTTTTCTTTGTTTTCTGAAATGTCTGGAGCCATTTTCTCCTTAATTCTATTCAGTGATAGTTAAAAATAAATGATCCAGCTGGCTGAAGACTTTTCATTTGGCAGGTAAATTGTTGGTATTACTCTCCAAGGAGGTCAGGATATTTTGCATTTCATCATTCCTGGAATATATCTTCTATGGTCCAGCTTTATTAAACCTCCTGTGGCACTGGAGGAAAAAGAAGCAAAGGTCTTAAAGCAAGAAAAATGTTATTGACTAATTACAATTTAGGACTATGCAAATTTAACTTCTTTTTTTCCCCCTCTCAAATACTTCTTGTGCTAAACAGAATACAGAGTAATCACAGAAGAATAGTTGCTTGGAAATACAAATTGATTAGTTAATTATTTTATTTGACAATTTTACTTGCTATAAAGAGGAGAAAGGTCTAAAGAATTAAAGAGCTTTAAGCTCATAGACAACAAAGCATTGTGAATTTGTTGTGGGTGTGGAAGCCACAAAAAATATATTATTCCTTAAGAGGGTTATTTTTCAATCTCTTTGCAACTGAAGAGAACCAGCAGAGCTCTACAGTGATGATAGCATCTCCTGTTACCCTTTCCAAGGGAATTTTTTGACCAGTGGACTATCTGGGTATCCTTCTATGTTTTTTCTCAGAAGTAGCTTTCAATTTCCCCCCATGCAAATACAAGTAATCTGAATAGATTACTCTGTAACATATAAACAGCTTTTAGGATTTGAATGAACTGAGAGATGAAAAGGAATGAGGCTAAACCAGATACATGTTTACATTTTAGTGCAACTAACAAGATTTTCATATATAAATGTGCATACAAGGAAAAGGTGTGGTTCTTTGGAATGGACAGCCTTTATCTTTTAAAGTAATCAATAACAAAAAAAGTGCTTGAGATTTTCTTGAATTTGCTTTCACAATAAGTATTCATTGTGATGAACAGCTTTGGAACACAGAGGAAAATGGAATGGTTATTCACATCACATACCCACATATTTGATTCATATTGTGAATATGGATAGCACTTACTCAGGATTTCTATAGGCTCTGTTTATCAAAGGAAGAAAAATCCTCTCTAAAAAGTATATGTTTTACTAAGGTTTTTGGCAGTACAAATGGCAGAACGCTATTTTAAGGTACACTTTTCTATAAAGGCTTTTTTCATGTTCTCAAAGTTTCAGAGTAAAAGTGGCCTAGACTTTTTTTCTCTTAGTAGACAAAATTCAATATCTAGGACTGAACTTGTGTTCCCAATACAACTAGGAATATTAAAGAGAGGGTCTGTGCGACAGATGAATCATGGAAGCTGCTCAAGGTATTTCAGTAAGAAGAGAGTTTGGAGAGGAAAAAAACCCCAAAGAGTACCTTTGACATGGCTTGAATATTAAGAAAGATTGAATGTGCTGGGTGTTTTTTGTGTTGGTTTTTTTTGGGTTTGTTTGTTTGTTAGTTTTTTGGGGTTTGTTTGTTTGTTGGGGGGGTTTGAGGTTTTTTGTTTGTTTTTTTTTTGGTTGGTTTGGTTGGTTGGTTTGTTTTTTTGKTAGAAGTGATAGCAAGTGGTTCATTAGTCCATTGAATTCTGAATTATGAGTAAAGTTATTAAAAAAAATAGTATGAAGTAGGCCTTTGAGCTGCAGCTCTTTGGTTCACTGCTGCAGACATCAGAGAGGTCAGTACCTCACGTTTGTGAGTAAAATTAGTTTTAAAACTGTGATCTTTCTTGTTTTGAGGTTGGGTTTTTTTAGTAGAATAAGGTAAATTAATGATAATATAGAAGAATTGAAGCAGGAAGAGAAGGGAAAGTGTAGTAGAATTATATCCTATTTTGTCTGAGATAATGATTTAAGACTTGGCAAAAGGACAGTGTTCCATTGACCACCTCTGTTCTCTTCTGTGATCATTTAACATCTCTGTATCAGATACAGAAATTGATCATGTGAAAAAAATAAAGTCTGCAATGCAGGTTTCACTGCCAACATTCTGGCAAGTGTTCCTGTTAGAGATAAAAGGTAGTGTAGCACCTTTTTAAGCTCCATTCTATTCTCACTTCTAGGACTTCTAATCTCTCTTTCCTGAACTCCGTGATCATGCTTTTTGATGGCTAGTCCTTTTCTCGTCTTTGAACATACTGTCTGGCCATTCTGTTTTTTGCACCTCTACCTCATTGGCTGACAGTTCCATATCACTAAGTGGCATCGTTCCTGAAGAAAAGGTCTTAATTTTTTCTTGTGTAGAAATAACTTCTAAAAAATGTGCATAGGATGTCTTCCTCTTGTTACTAACAACTTTATCCTCTCCCTATAGAGTAAATTGGAAATAAGTAAATTAGCCTGTGATCATCAATCCATTTACTGGTTTCAGCAGCAACTTGATTTACAGGCTGCAATTAAGAATGTTTACTCTGAAGCACAAAAGAACAGCGTTCTGTTTAATGTTGGTTTCTCTGTGCATCTCTAATAAAACACGTCAGTTGATTGGAATAATAGTTTAGTTAACCAATTGTCTTCTGTTGTCTCACACATTTTAAACATAGGACTGTATACAAGCTTGCCTTCTTGGGCTAATAGAATTCTGACTATAAAGAGACTTAGACAATACTTACAGAATTAAACCAGCTTTTTTCTATTTTTCAGTTGAAAAAACAAATGCAATTTTCTTCAGAAGTATTAACTGTGATACATTAAATGGCTGAAGATGCAGACTTTTTTTTTTTTATTTACTTACAGTGACTGATACAAGTTCTCACCTATGGTAGATTGTGTCCTCTAGAAGAACTTTGTTGGATGGGGCTTTCTGAGTAGCATAAAGGTTTAATCCAGAGAATTCTGGTGCAGATTTTACACCTCAAGGAGCATCTGCCTTACTGTACACCTCCTAGAAGGTGGCATAAATGCATTTACTTCTTTACAGATTGCGTGAGAAGGCATACTGGAAATTATAGGAGCCGTGGCATGTGGCATAGTGGAGAGCAATTCCCCTGTGATTAGTCCTTTGCTGCTACTAGTGATCTCATCTGTACAGCATCAGAATGTATAAGAGCAGGACCTCTTCCAATTCTTAGTGTGGTTAGATGGCCCTAAGTTAGAGAACTGTAATTAAACATTTTATTACTTCTGGCAGTACTGCAGTTGATTGAAATATTAGAAATACTAATTTTTCTGTGCAATCGGTGCATATAAAACTGTTCAAGAACAGTGGAATATACTATTTCTGTTACCAGGAATGTGGTGTGAAAATACCATCTTGTAGAGTGGTGATTCTCTTGTTTATTAGAGAAGGAATTTCAAATGGAGGGCTTGGAATCACCTTTTCTGGATTTGATGAGAACAGTAAGCACTGCTGATAGTAATAGCTGGGCTGAGAGAAGACTTTATAAAGACTAGTTTGGAATACGGGAAAAAGACTAATGCATCATATTGCTTGTTACACTCTGCCTTCAGTGGTAGTGCTCTTTTTTTTATTGCCATATAGGCTATGGGGTGGGGAGGGGAGCACTCGTGATTTCAGCTGATTTGCAACTGCTTTGCACTTAAGGATCAATGAACAGCAGCCAGAGCAGGAACAGAATGAAGCTTTATCTCCCTTAGCCTTTATATAGAAATGTATGTCTCATAACCTTTATATAGAAATTCATTTACTTTTGATAATTTTCCTTTATATTTTCAATAGTGTCTTCAGTTTACCAGATTATTGTGTAAGCAATTTGTGCTGAAAAAAATACGTTTTTCCCTAGAATTCTCCTAAAATTCTAGTGTGGAGTCTGAATGATGTCTGACATTACATTAATTTATCTTACAATAAGATATAATGATATAAGAACATGAATGAAGTGCAGTACTGAACCTAGGTAGTCTGGCTTCTCAGAGATTAACTGCAGCAATGTGTGAGTTATGAGTGTGCTAGTTTATTTTCAGTCTTTTATGAAAGTCAGGGTAGAAATTATAATCAGTGTTGTGAAACAGAACTCAGAAAACACTCAGTAATCCTTCAAAAGAAGGAAAATATTTCTGTTCTCCTTGAGAAACATTTTGTATGGGCACACTTGTCTCACTAAATAATGATTGCCAGTGCAGTCTTTGAACACATGTATAGCAGAAACATTAAAACTTGAAAATCTTTGCAACACCACAAAGCAAATGTAATAAAGGATCATGAAGCTTTTTGTTTAAATCAAATGTTCTTCTAATGGAAGTTGGTAGATTACCTGCATTCAGTCATAAAGTCTAGTTCACTTTTATATAGTTATTTTTATCTTAGAAGTGAAGTTAAAAGCATGTGTAGCACAGCAAAGAAGATTGTGTTTCTGTGATGTTTATAATTGTTACTTGATGTTTTGCTTTCAACCTAATGATCTCAGTGGAGTTTTTCTTTCTCTAAAGGTTATACTCTGAAAAAGGCATGGTTTTAATTCTCCAAACAGGAATATTGTTACATGTGTACGGTGGTTCACTGCAAAGCAATGACAATGCATCCCATTACTTTGGGCTTTTGTGAAGTGGATTTAGTGATATTTCTTTAAATACTGAATAATATGTTTCTTTGTCCATCAGACTGTGGAAGACCTTCTAGGCACCCTGGGGTGCATCTTGCAGTATGTTTTGCCTATTGTAGCTGGCATTTATTGTACATTTAAATTGCTTCAGATATGGCTATAAGGGGTTTTAAAATCATTCCATCGTGTTGGAAAATAGTTTATTCTGCTCACTTTTGTTTTATTTTCTACTTATTTTTACTAGTCATCATGTCTGTGTGTCTACTTGGGGAAGTAACAGCCCCCCTACCCACAAAAACACAGATATTCTTGTTCAAGATTTTGCTACTGCATGAGTTCTACTGAAAATACAACATTATCTGGGAAATGCTAAAGGAAAGCTGCAATTGGAAAATATGCTTTGAGCAAAATAAACGAGAGATAAAAGTGATAACTTGTTGCAAATGTATAGGAAAATCTATAGAAAATGTGGACTATGGAAGAGAAGGGAGGAATCAGAGGTAGATTCAAGCAAAATAGAAAACTGTAAAGCCAGTTCATATGGTTAATATGCTCCATCTCTTTCGTGCTGCTCAAGAGTAAGATAAAATTATCCCATTGTAAAGATGCATTTAAGCATGAATTAAACAGTAGAAAGATATAGAAAGATATAAGGTTACATAATTTCTTAAAAAGTTGAAAGAGCCCATACATTTCATTAAATTGACAGAAGCTGACATTAGCTGTGCAGGATGCATGGAGTGTTTTGGTTGACAACATGAGTATTGATTCTATACTCTCACCTCCTTTTATACAGTATAGAACAAATCCTCTCTGTTCATACAGTGCAAAAACTGAGGATTAGGGGAGGATGTGTTGAAGGGGATATTCATTCTGATCACAAATGTGTACTTAAACTGCAACAAGTTTGCATTATATAGCCAACAGATGTGTAAGCATGTGATTTGGGAAAAAAAACCCTAGCAGTTACAACTAAATAAGCCTTTTGCACTCCAAGGTGGCTCTAAAATGCCTTACCCACCCTACCGATCTTGTGGTTCTTGTCTGCAATGTGGGGTGGTTGAAAGGAAATCAATAGTAGTGGTGTGCTTGTGGAGCTTGCATTGCTTTTTGTGAATATAAGGCTTGGAGCACAGACCAAATCCTGAAATTGCTTTACCTTTTCTTGCCTTAATTGTTATTTTGTTTTGTGTCCAGTTGAAAAGTGGTTGCAGAGCTTTAATAACTCCTTTCTTTCTTAATAGCTGTATAAATGGAATAGTCTTACATCATGCTTACTTAAGAGCAGTTTGAGAAATAAGGAAAAAGTATGATACAGTAGACTGTTGGACTGTTGGCAGAAAAGATGATAGTGCTAACAATTTAAAATTCAGCACTGTGGAATGCAGTTGGCAAATGACCCTTAGTACCTGTTTATTTAATTGCAGTTGGCAACGAAAGGCTCCCTGGAGGCTTCTGGGCACTTCATGAGTTTGAACCACTACTAAATAGTAGACCAGCATAGGGATGCACTACTATTTCAGCACCGTAGTAATTAAGATTATGCTGTGTACTTGGGGGAAAAAGAATCCACCAACATACAAGGACAGAGAAGGGTGGGGGGAAAAATCCTAGCTGTAAAGAATCTTCAAGTAGTTTAAAATTGAATATTTACTGCATTTGGTTGCTCCCCTGTAGTGTTTTAATAGTGGATCTGTAGTTTTAGCTGAGAAATTTCTTGCTGTTTGTGGATTAGTTTCAAAATCATACCATTAGTTTGATATATTTTTTCCTACAGAAATATGCAACAGGTTTTATAGTCATGTTTAAAGAATGTAAGTCAGTAGTACTTAAAACTTAAAATCCTAAATACTTAACTGCCTAATTAAAAGTCAGTTAAGTATTTTGTGCAGTACTGAGTGTTGAATGGTGATTAGGAAGACATACAGATTTAACCATTCTTTGATGTATGTAGCTGTACTATATTTGTAATTGCTTCTTAGGAATGAAGGCTGTCCCATATTTAAACATGCAAGTATGAAACATTGCATGTTTGTGTTTGCAGTGCAAGCAGTGTGATTGTATTCGGCATTGACTGACCAGTGTTAGTGTAACCAGGGGAATGAAATAATTTCTAGCTTAGAAATATTGTGGTTCTGTATCAGAACTTGGAACAAAGAGCCAAGGTTAACTTGATTTGTTGTTAAGTGCTAACTGTAAGTCAGAGATTAGTAAGTTTTGAAAAACTTCCATGGGGAGAAAAAAAAAAACCTAACACCTTTTTTCACTGTAGCCTTATACATAGTTTTGGGAAAAAATAGCGGCTATTTTTGATTAGTGATGATAAGTCAGCCTGTGAGTAAGGTTTTAAACTTAAGAATTAAAGCAAAGTTCCAGACTAGTAATGCTCTGATTTCAATTTGAACAGTATTGTAGTTTAGGGATCCCCTGGTCTTCATTTAAGTAATTCTGGAAAGGATACTTGGCTATGCACTTGGGGTGCTCCAAATTAGAGGGTATTTTGCTACTGGATTTTAAGTTCAGTTGTGTCTCGTGTTAGCTTTTTAATGATTATCCTTTGCAAGGCAATCCAGTTTCAGACTGAGGGTTGGATTTTCAGTTTCTACAGATACTTTTGTGTATTATACATTGAGGAATAAATGTTTGGATTTTATTTACTTTTTATATATATATATATATATATGTACAGACACATACCTTTAAGTGTGTATTAAGTATATGTAAGTATGTATAAGTATATATTGAGTGTGTGTATATGTATGGGTGTGGTTTTGCCTGTGTCAGACTGCCGTGCTCCCCTGCCCCCCAGTTGTTGAATTATGAGGGGAAAATGGCTATCTCTTTTAAGAAAAGACCTGGCTTAGGCTGTTAATTTTATTTTTCCATACTTACAACTTCTAATTCTTATATAAGGTTAGCTAGTTTGTTTGCTTGTTTATTTTAGGAATGTGACCATAGCTTTTCCTTTGTGTTTTTGTGCTTGTTAATAATTTTCTGCAGGATATGGATTTAGTGCCATCTTGTGGGGAAACTTAATAACTGCGGTTTTTTTTAATTGCTGAATGTACTGGATTCATTTAGGCCATAAACGAGAAGATAGTCCTATTAAATCTGTCAAGTATAAATATAGATTAAACAAAGTTTATTATGAAACCAAAGTTTTCCAATTTATGAAAGCATATTTTTGCGAACTGCATAGACCTTTTGAGCCCAAAGTGTTGTCTCCTTAATGATTTTTCTTTCTTGCTGATCTGCACTTCTTCAGTAACTCAGGATGAAATGTCTTTCCAGATGGTTGTCTTGTTTTGTGATGCATCATTTTTCTCTGTTGGATCTGACTGAGCACTGTTTTGATTGGAGCTACTGAAATCTTTGTATTAATTTTTTTTTTAAACTGTAGCAGAACACATACTTCTAAAGCTCCTTTTCAAATTGTTTCAATGGGAAATGATTATGTATTATGGTTAATCAACTCACAGTACTATTCCTAGTAGAGAAAAAAAAATTCGAAGCTGAAGAGTTCTCTTTTATGTATTTTGCCTGATTAAAATATAGCAGGGAGAGGTTGAAATTGGAACTTGATTTATCACTTTTTTATTTCTGGCTTACTAAAAGCTGTGCTTGAAATTGTCATGTGAATAACTTAAATTCATATGATTTTTCTAGTGGCTGCATTAAAAGAAGGTAGTTAGAAAGTTTCAAAATCAAAAGGTGGAGAGGATAAGGAGGTCTTACAAAATGCTAAGATGCCCCACTCCCACAGCTTTCAGTGATGCGCTATGCATTTGTCTCTTATGTCAATGAAGATTTCCTGTGTAGAAACTTCAAGCACCCATTTCACATGTAGATTAAACGTGTATGTTTGCAATACAGTGCTGAGGTTTTGTCTAGTCTTCTATCTTTCCTGTTCTGTGTCTTTCAGTATAGTGTAAAATAATCACTGGAATCTCTTTTTGAGAAATTGACAAACTATATCAGGCTGTTACATTTCTCCATATTGTTTCTTAGTTATGATATGCAAAATGTTAACTTTTACAGTATGTGGCATATTAAGGTCACCTGAGAAATGAACACATGCTGTATATTATGGAGAGAATTGGTTTAATATTTCTAATGTAATTCACATCATTCGGTGTTTTGTCCATTGCTACTTACTGACATCTTACAACCATCTCTATTTCGGTCTGTTATGACCTTATTATTGGAAACACTATTTGCACACCTATATAGTTTTCCTTTGTGTGTGTTTTCCTTTGTGTGTGTTTTCCTTTGNGTTTTCCTTTGTGTGTGTTTTCCTTTGTGTGTGTTTTCCTTTGATAGCTTCAGCAGAATCTGTACTATGTCCACAGAAATTCCTGTCCTCAGATTTTATTTTATTTTTTTAAAGGAAAGAAGTGGGATGTTTCTTTCTTTGGAGGCAGACTGCAAAATAGGAAAAGGGAGCCCAGTTCACACGATTTTTATCTAGGAAAAGGATTGTTTTTATTTTTATTTTTTTCAAGGTAATAGTGAGCTTTCTGCCAGAAGCCCCTAAACTTTGTAGCAAAAGATCAAGCAGATAAAGGGAGGGACTGAAGATCAAATACCACAGGTTTTTCAGTGTTTGAAGTGTGACCTTGTTTACTCTCAATGCTCTCCTTTTGTAAGTAATTTCTTGACTCAGTGCCTGAAAAAGAATTCCTTTAATGTAGCTAGACCTCAGTTTTTGAGAAATAAGAAAGTAATAGCATAGTTTTTAGCATCCAAGATTTTTGCTATGCTATTATTTTGGCTGAATCAGCAAGCTGGACAATATGTTCTACTGTCCAAAAAGAGAGAGGAAGTTATTTGCCAAATATTTTTTGGCTTATCAGGCTTTTTTCAAGTTGGTGTCATGGTCTAACCTCGGCAGGCAGCTGATCACCACACAGCGGTTTGCTCACTCCCCCCTGGTGGGATGGGGGAGAGAATTGCAAGGGTAAAAGTGAGAAAACTCGTGGGTTGAGATAAAGACAGTTTAACAGGTAAAGCAAAAGCCGTGCACGCAAGCAAAGCAGAACAAGGAATTCATTCACTCCTTCCCATTGGCAGGCAGGTGTTCAGCCATCTCCAGGAAAGCAGGGCTCCATCACGCGTAACGGTGACTTGGGAAGACAAACGCCATCACTCTGAACATCCCCCCCTTCCTTCTTCTTCCCCCAGCTTTATATGCCGAGCATGATGTCATGTGGTATGGAATATCCCTTTGGTCATTGGGGTCAGCTGTCCTGGCCGTATCCCCTCCCAACGTCTTGTGCACCCCCAGCCTCCTCGCTGGTCGGGTGGGGTGAAAAGCAGAAAAGGCCTTGACTCTGTGTAAGCACTGCTGAGCAGTAATGAAAACATCCCTGTGTTATCAACACTGTTTCCAGCACAGATCCAAAACATAGCCCCGTGCTAGCTACGATGAAGAAAATTAACTCTATCCCAGCCAAAACGAGCACAGCTGGCAATYAGAAACAATGAATTCTTAAACTTCCTGTTCTTCATTAACTGAAGTTTGCATGACGGTTCATACTGAACTGGTGTTACCGAGTATAGTCTCATGAATATACCAGGAAGAAAGCAAATATAATTTCCCAGATTTTCAAACAGGTGCATTTCAGTTGTACATGACCACAGAAGCAGGAATAGAGCTCAGCTCCCTATGACAAATGCAAATCTTAATTCCCATACAGTCTTGCTTTTTAAATAAATTATATGCCCAGTATATGCTTTTGGCTTTCATTTCTGGGCCTACTGTGATCATTGCTAAACCTAATATCTTCTCAAGCCCCAAAACAGCATTGAAGAATGTTGATCCTATGGCATTCTACAACTGTTTAAAAAAACAGTTATGGAGTCCCTAAAGCTTTTCTGAGAAAGAAAATTGCACTCCAGTAGATTGGTAATCTATGCTGGAATCTGACGAGGCAGTGTTCAATCTGCTGCTGGTCCATTGAGGACATAGTATGTGATTTCACTGTGAGGGGAGCTCTGCATTTTTTTCTTTTAAAAGACCCCAGACAACCTCACAAAATGAAAACACACCCCTGCCCTCTCCCAACATTTGATTAATCAATTTCTGTATTGATAACATAAATTTGTAACTGATTTTATGGAATAAAAAAAATTTAAGACTTGCAGTTATGGTGAAACTGTGACAAATAATATTTTAATCATTTTTCAGACACTTCAGTTACATGTTGGCAGGTTTGAAGATTGGGGAATGGTCAGTAGCCTTTCTTATTGAAAGTTAAATATGTACCTCTGCTTCTTTGCTCATTGGTTTGACAAGACTGACATCAGGGAAGAATCTCTTCATATGCCCTTCTTACACAGTATAATTTCCAGTGCCTGGAGGAGTCCATCTCTTTATTGCTAATCTTTTCTGAGTAAGAAGTAGTAAACTGATACAGTGCCGTTAATAGCATTTCATGGCAGCTATCCTATATTGGCAGTATGAATTACTATAATTTCAGTACGTACAATATTTAGTATAGGAAATGCTCATGGAAACTCCGTGAAGTATTGAGTTTTAATGTTAAATGTTAGTCAGTCAGAAGTGTTGTTTTTGCAGTACCACTGTCATCCATAGGTGAAGGCTGGTGGTCTTCCTGCCCTTTATYGGAGGGTACAGTTGAAATGGTTCAGAACATACCCTGTTCTGAGCTATTGCAGAGGTATTCGAAATCCCAGTATGTTCAGGACCTAATACTGTTTAGAACTTGAGCCCTAGCATCAGGGATAACTGAAGAACTAGAAGAGTGCTACTCAAAGGAAGGAAATAAACCTTGGGTTTAAGGCTCTGAGGAATTAAAATTTTTCATGACAACCATGAAAGATGTTATATCATTCTATGTAAATATTTTTTCTTTTTTGTTTATAAAAAAGATAGCCAGAAATATTTGAATACCAGTATCCTTGAAAATTCTGTGAATGTTTGCTCTCTTGGTCTCAGTTATTTGGCTGTTAGCATTTCAGAAGCCTTAAATAGGAATTCTATTTTAGAGCTGAATCTGTTATTTCCCAGTAATGTGCTCAATTATACATGATCTTAATTCAACAATATTCTGGATTGTAATTAATTTTCTAAATCTTTTCCTTTGACATTTTTGTGGTGGAATAGTAATGTAGTATTGTCTTTTTGCATCTTTAATGTACAGTTTATATATTGCAAAAAAGTTATTTTCTAAGACTTGTATAATTTTTCTCAAATAATTTGTTGGAAGTTACTCAACATTTTCCTTTAGGGAATGATTTAATGGAAGCAGTTGTAATAGTTGGCAATCTAAAATATTTAGTATTGTATTTGCATGGCTCAAAAACAAGTGATTGACCTAAAAAAAATTCTCTAAGCAACAGGTGAAGGCCTTTATGAGAAAGACTRCATGCACTGGGCTTATTCGAAGGCATGCAGATGAGAGCTGATTAATGCTTAACACTGCAAAGTGGTAAAATACCACGAAAGTATACTGCTTGTTTTCTTAAGTGAAAATGTTAGAATGGAAACACTAGGAATAACTTACCTTAAAGGATAATAAGAATAATATTAGTAGTGACTTTGAGATACATGAAATAGACCAGACATAATTAAAAGCATTAAGGCCACATTTGTTTGATCTGCTGGTAGAAAAAAAATAGGTTTCTTTTGACTCTTAAACAAGACGTAAAGCAGAGGTGCTGACCGCTTATAATCATTAATGAATCCATATGCCTTCTCATAATAAAAGGTGTATTAAAATTTAGTGTGTTGGCTAAATTCCATGTGATTTACTAACTTATTCTGGGTATGGCACTTCTGATGTTCTGGGCATTAAATAAATAATAACCCGCTAGTTATAACCATAACAAAAGGAGAAGATAATGCTATTTGATAAAAAGCTTGACATTAAACATCACTATGCTGGAAAATAAAATCTGCTTTGTTCATGGAAACTTGAACTTGTTAGAAATCAGGGAGGAAATTATTTTTTTCTGAATCTCCTCCATTTTTTGGTTAAAATAAGATGGAAACAAAATTTCAGTCAGTTCTAAATACACAGTGCAACGTTTTGTTAATGAACAACACTTTGCTCATTGAGTTTTAAGAAAGTTTTTTTCCACAAAGTTTTAAGAGCTTTGTGTGTGTCTCCAAGTATCTTCTCCAATAGAACATATTGAAAATACTTGATAATATACTGCAAATTGTTACCTTCTGAAAGCAAGTGATTATTACTTCAGAGGTATATTTATGATGTTGAGTTAAATCTTTTTTGACAGGAAAGTTTTAACAGCAGAGAAGGCAATCCCAAGAACAAGGGCTTCCAGAAGTACCGACAGTGCATCAGCAGAATTGCAAACTTAATGTTCCCTTTATCTAAAAGGCTGAGGAGATAGCTGGAAATCTGCTGTTTTATGAGCAGAAGAGAGCTAGGAATGATGTGTTGTTTTGCTTTTTGTTTTTCTTTTCATCTTGTATCTCTTCATTAACAGTGGGGTTTGAGGGCGGGGTTGTTGAGGTGGTGGTGGTAGAATTTTCCTTCTTTGGAAGACAACTTGAGTGCTTTTGCGCTTTCCTAGACTTCTGCTGTGATGATGTGAAGCTCTGGGGGTTCTATTCTGTGACTGCAGTTACTCCTGGGATTAACTGTAGGATCGAGGTTCTGCTCACCTTTGGTAAATCATGGGCAGTCAGAATACAAATCAAAAGGATTGGTTATGTAGAGCCTAGGCCATGTGAGAAATCTTATGTGGGGAGGGCAAAGGTTTATGGTCCCAAATGGTCTAAAAGCTTCCTTAAAGAACCTTAAGTGCTTCAATCCCAAAAAGAGCGGAAATGATTTATCCTGGCAAGAAAAGAATATCAGAGAAACTGCAGTGCATTAGAGGATGGAGGATTCCTCACTGTATATAGTTACTTTATCTGATGAGAATAGTTTTTAAATGTGAATGCCTAAGATTTATCTTTGAGCGTCCAGGAATTCTAAAACTTGCATTGTTCTTACCTGGGTAGCTAATGTTACAGACAGAATTTTTTTGAGGGGGGAAAAAAAAAATTTTTTTTTTTAAGCTAACATTGATTTCCAGGCCTTGTTAAAATGTATTGTGTTTTTTCCTCCTGGTAAGTTGTAGTAAGTAATCTTGAAACAGATTCTTCCAGATGTGTTCAGATTGGTCAAAATCTGTGTTACAGGTCATTTTCAGTCAACTAAAATACTATTTAGTGATTCTGGCATTACTCAGCCCTAAAAACACTGTAGCATTTTTCCAAAGGGAAGAGGGGGGAAAAAAGGAGGCCACAGTTGTCTAACAGCATAATTGGACTGTTTAAAAGTTGTAATAGTGCCAGTAATGATCACCTAAATACCAAACCTTGCGTTTTGCTATGATATTGATGATTTATATGTTTTAATAAAGCTTTTTTTTTTTTTAGTAACTAAAGAACTTGATGTGGGCATTTTTGTGAATCTTTGCAGATTACTGGCTTTGTTTTGACTACTTGCATTTCTGAAAGTCCCTTCCTCTTGGCCTTCTAGTTCTTATGATTACAGACTACAAGATTTCGCCCATGAGTATTAAGGTGATTTTTATCAATAGGAGAAAACATAGATTAATTCCAATTTTCTAGGTTAAAGGAATTGATGAAGAAGGTTGTACTGAACTTTTGCTTTTGAGATACTACTTTATACAAGGTACACCATAACTGAATTGCTGTTGTAAGTGTGGACTGTGGCAAAATGTACTGTGTCTCCAGAGAGATAAGACTGTGTTCTGACATTGATTAAAGCTGGTTGATAAATATCAGAAATCCTCCACTGAATAAATAATTCAACAAAAAGTATTCAGCTAGCTTTCTTCAGGGGGRAAAAAAAAAAAAAAAGGAAGTATTGCATTTTAGAGGCAAAGTGAATTTGAAAGACTTGAAATGAGATCACACACCACAGAAAGCTTTGGCTATGCTGGAGAAATGTAGTGGAAGAAAGAAGGAAGGGATTATAGGGAGAGATATTTCAGACATAGAGTTAGTTTTTTCTACCCCAAAATACTCCAAATTAACAAATGAACTTCAGTGCTTTAGAGATGGATTTGTGGTTCTGTAAATATCTATTATGAAGAAATATTATTTGACAGAATGACARACTGTATCTGTGATAGCAGACCTACTTAGGGCAAATGGCAAAGCAAAGGAAATAAATGAAAAACAACATCTCTCAGCCCACAGCAAACCAGAGAATTGAGAAGGAAATATGTTTACAGATTATGTCTTAAGAATTAGGTGCAAAACTACTATGAAACTTGCAATACTAAAACGTTTTAGCCTACAGTGACTCCTCAGTTATAAATGGAGATGCATTTTTATACAATGACCTCAAGTTTTTAGGCAATACTTTGTCTTTCTAATCTTATTCGTTTTTCACCAAAATATTTGTGCGAGATGACGCAGAGAGGCTGACTGAATAGCAATGAAGTCWGATAGTTCAGATTAAATATAATGTCTGTATTAAGAAATGCAGATTTAAATGTACATGACATTATTTAACTTGCAAAGCATGGTATTAAGGGCAAACTTTATAGAATTTGACAAGGCACCAAATTTAAAAACATAAGGAAAGAAAAATTAAGGAAAGCCAGTAAGCAAGAATTCTCTCTTTTCAAATACATGGTTCTACCAGCAAATGGTGTTATGCAGAAGTTTTTTCACATCTGTTGCACCTCCAGAATTTTTAATGCTGAAAAAGCATTGTGTGTGTGGTCTGAATCTCCTGTGATTCCTCATAAATTACATGTCTTCTCCTTTCATCTCTTTCTGTCAGTACTGTCTTATTCAAGCAAAAGTCTTGTCAACTGATCCTYGGTATTGTTGTTTGGATGCCAGAATTTTAAATTACATTAGACAGATGAGCAAATGCATGGGAGAACCATTTCTTAATTTATGCTGATGAAGAAAATATCTCCAATTCCCTTTTTGGTTTTCTCTCACAAAAGAAAATAAAGATTTGCATGTTTGTCCTTAACAATGTTTAGTTATAAATATTTGCAAGTCTAATGCTCATACTTGTTTCAGTCGTATAACTAAAGTTAACATACAAATTAGTTTAGATGCAGTTCATAAGAAAGCTTTAAGTAGTTTGTCACCTTTCAATGACAGAGCTTCATACAGTGAAGAATGTAAATGGAGCAGTGGCAGATTATAGAATAAATAATGAAGCTTGATTTTAGAAAATGAGAGTATAGTTGATAGTATAATTTGCTGTTCTACTTGTTCAGATGTATTCAGTTATAGTTGTAGCTTTTTACTGTGTACAGTTACACAGTAGGATTTTTGTCCACAGTATCCTGTATCATCATATATTTGCCACTGTCAAAAGACTAGACTATATCGACTGATCCAGCCCTGTAAATTCTATATTTATGTCCCAAGACACAGGGCATTTTAGTTAGTACATTTTATTCCTTTCATTGCATGCACCATAGAGATCATGCAAGCCTGCTTATTTAGATATCCCATACCATCAAGAAGTTAGCTGCAGAGACAGCTTAAAGCAATCATCCATAGTTTGAAGAATAAATTCAGAAAAATACTATGTTAGACTATGCCTCTTCAAAGCTGTAACAGATCATAAACGACTGACAAAATCCTTTGTCACTTTTATGTGCATTAATAAAAGGGAAAAAAGAAAGAATATATTGAAATCTTCAGTTTGGTTTGATTTCCAGCTCTTCTGGAAGTCTTTGTCATGAATCCATCCTGATGTGCTCCTATGTATTCCCATACTGCCAGCTGCCTGGTGTAAGGTAAGGCAGTTCAGCCTCACCTCACGTCCCATACTGCAGCGTGTGGATGTCTGTTGCCTGGACCTGCTCTCTTTCCTGAACTCTGATTATTCCTTCTAAACTTGCAGGGTTTTGCTGTCAGTTGGTTTTCACTTTGTCGGATTGTTTGACTGTCACATTATATGTGGCATTGAGAGGACMGAGACTGTTATCACAGTAGTCATTACTTCTCAGTTGTTGTAAAGCCAGGTAAGAGGGTCCCAGAAGACAAAGCTAATACATTTTGTCCTCGTGTTTGGAGTGGGAAAGAAACAGGAGAATCAGGAGCTAAAAATGGAGCCGTGAAAGATAGGAGCTAGAAGTCAATAAAAAGACAGTGGGATGCGAGAGGGAGGATTGAGGCATTAGGTGGGGAAAAAACACTCAAGTCCAATAAAGCAGCTATAGCTCTTTTTGGATAGAGCACCAAAATAACAAATCATCTTGGATGGCTGCAGAAATAGTTGTTTAAAATCAACTGGATGATCTTGCCATCACCCCCTTTAGTCATAGTGCTGTACTGAATTATTTAGAGCAGAAACTATCAAAGAACATACTCAGAATCCTTTAGGAGCTCTGGTACCCAAATTTGAGTGATTCCTGTCTGAGGAATTAGCTTGTTAGATTATCACTACATTACAGAAAACTACTAGAAAATTGTGTATGTATGGATGTATATTTCAAAATCCATCACTTGACGATAGCATAAGACCACTTTCTGCCACCAAATCCTTCAGGTTGGCTTTCCCAGTCAAGACAGCCCMAGCTATAATTTCTTTCTTTCTTGACCTTAAACAAGGTTTGCCTCCTACTAACATGGAAGGAAGTGACAATTTTTTACATGACAGTACACTGGATTCTTCAACACATTCTTTGCTTTTGGTGCCAGGGTGATGGTGCAAAGTACAAGAAGCTGTGTACTTCTGTAGGTGGACTAACAATTTTAAATCAGTGAGTCTCCTTTGATACGTCATCCTCCACTGTTTCCTTTTTCTCCACTGTTCACCATATATCTAAGGCTTTGGGATGCTCTGAAAGTGCTCATGTGCTCTGGCCCAAGGCATTCTGTGGCCAGAGTATGTCAGGCCAGGACAGTTCTCTGCAGGCAATTCCTTTGGGAATAGCCAGTTGGCACAGATTAGAGGAACTTCCTTGTGTAGAACGTGAATTGGAATCTGGGAGGGGCCATTAATTCATCTTCCTTTCATAGTTTTGTTTCAATTTATGGGGGCAAATTTTGAAAATATGCACTATGCTTAATTCAGAGAAAGATTAATGGAACCTCCTGTGCAGTTCCATGGATTGCCTCTTGGAGTCAGGCTATAGAGAAGGAATGAAAAAGTTCTGAGAGAACTATTTGTCTATTACCAAGAAATTGGCACGGAAATATTTCTGGTCAGCTGGTCTGTTTTTAATAGAAATTATGAAAAATATGATAGATCTCGCATGTTTTTTTTAATCCCATAAAGTTCTATGTCTATGTAATGACAGCAGTGTGACAGATATTCACAGCACTCCTACATTCCTCGCCCACTGCAATTATACAATTTCTTTCCACGCTCACAACATTTGTTCTTTCCCTCTCTTAGTTAGCTGCAGATACAAAAATCTGTGCCAGCGCAAGTCTAAATCTGGTCCATCATGTTCAAAGAGAGTTCTATGTCTTGAAGGTATACAAAAATGGATTCTCTTGTGTCAAAGTAACAGTAGTCTGCCACAGTTGAGGCTGTTAGTTTTAACATAATTACTGAGAAGCAGCCACAACTACTGTTGTGCTTAGTGACAACTGCCTCGTCATGGGTAGAACCTAAGAACCGCATACATAGGTTGCTGTGGGACAGAAAAGGAAGCTGTCTGGTTTATCTTAACCAGAATTGCTGTTTGAGTTCTGATTTCTAATTATTTGTGTGTTGATCCAACAGTTTTGGCTTTTACAGCTTGCATTCAGAAGGGTTGTATGTTACCAACGTGTATGTTGTTTGCTTTTATTTTTGTCTTACAACATTTTAAATATTTTAGAAATTAGTTTCCCTTTGCTTAGCTAAAGTCTTGTAGACATATAGGCATTTGGTGTACAGAGACTGCTTGACTTTGGGAAAACATTTATTTGTAAACAGTTTTTTAATATAAAGTAATAAATATTGTCTAATATTAGGAGGACATATCTTAAATCATTATTCAGATTGGAGAAAACAATTCTTTTGACTATTTCTAGACTACTGGTAGTTGCTGAATATTGCTGTTGCTTAGTAGTGAAATAATTTTGGAATGCAGATGATTTAGTTTACTGTGCTTATGCAAAGTAAATTTTATATGCGTGTTATTTCAGCCAGTCATTCTTTTGAAGAATGTATTGATACGAGCTTCATTCTTCAAATAAATGCCCTGGGACTGAAACTCTGGCTGATAGCTGATGTGGACACCAACTTGAAAGTTAATTAATTAAAAGGGAAATTTCTTTGTATAATGTTGAATGAAATTTTGTTTGATCAAAAGGAAGCATTTTACTTAGAAAAATTCTAACTCCTTTAAAAAAAAAAAGACAATTTAAAATTAAAAATAGCATGAAAAAGTTTAAAAGACTAAACTTCTAATTTGAAAAACAAAAAAGAAAATATTTCTTGAATACTTTTGAGCTTTTGAGAGGTGCTGTTTGCCAAGCTTGATGCAAATTTATGAATAGTTTAAATGGGTACAAATCTATTTTTCCATAATTACTCATCTGAAAATTTTCAATAAGCTCTAACCAACGCTTCCTTCCATAACAGGAAAAACAAGTGAAGATGTGTCAGATAGGCCAGTTATATGATTCCAAGTCCAAAGTTGTAAAAAATGAAGCTATTTCCCTAAATTATAAGATTAAATGAAAATTTTCATATAAATTTTATTTTTTATTTGATTGTGGTCTTTTTAATTTTTGTCACATTTGCAACACTCTAATGGTTTCCTTTGAATAAAAATGTATTTTTGTAAATGGAAGCTGTGAGTCTCATGCATAATTGCTTTCTGTTAGAAGCTGGGATTTAAGCGCCACCCCGCCCCCAAACAGTAACAACAACAAAACCTGAAAAAAACCTGTTCCTTGAGCTTCAAGATAGAAACTTGTATTATGAGTTCTTAAATACTTCAAAAAAAATCCCTTACCGGTCATGCCACTGAAACAAACTATTGAGTGTAATTTTAATGTAGCTTGCAACATCATCAGCTAAGCTAAAATGTTCTCAAAGATGAGAATGGAGCTATTCAAATGTATTCTTTGAGGTGTCTGTCATATTTTTTTCTGAGAATTTACTTTTTTAAAAAAAGTGAAATGTTACTTTTACCTGCTTCCTTGCCTTTTCCATCTCGATAGTCATATAGAGAAGAATGTAAGGTAATGTGAAGGTGGTTTCTGATTTTCTTTTTCCTTCTCATAGAATCATAGAATAGTTTGGGTTGGAAGGGACCTTTAAAGGTCATCTAGTCCAACACCCCTGCAGTGAGCAGGGACATCTTCAACTAGATCAGGTTGCTCAGAGCCCTGTCCAACCTTGAATGTTTCCAGGGATGGGGCATCTACCAGGTTGCTCTCTGGGCAACCTGTTCCAGTGTTTCACCAATTTTCTTTTTAATACTTTTAAACCAGGATTTCATCCATATTTCTGCTCTAATGCTAGTGAAGAAAAATAATATTTTCTTGTAGAAAGGAAACTTGCAATCTCTTTAGTAAAAACTGAATTATTTTTAATTCAGTAATTTCAAGCATCTATTCTCCAACTTTCAGTGTTACAAAGCTACAAARGATTAGAGAATACGGTAAGTCTGTATTCTCTAATGCAAGATGTCATTTAGTTTGGAATCRTCACAAAACTACTATATTGGCTGGTGTAAGGTAATTACAACAATTATGTCCCTATGACTTAACATAGTGAAAAAGCATTTAAAAAGACATGGTTTTGATTCTGTTTACTTTGCAGTATCTGTCCCTCTTTGTCATTGCCTTCCCATGTCTTTGTTAATTCACTCATTCATGATAATCATTGAATATAATTTCTGTACTATTTGAAAATTTGATTTGGATTTATGCACTGAATTTCTGTGCTAAAACTGTCAGTCTTGGGGTCATAAACACTCAGTATATTCATAGATTTAAAGTGGGAAAATTGCTACATCTAGAGGAGTTTTAAGTTTATTGGGAGCTTTTAAATTTATATAAATAATTAAAAAGATGATGAGATTAAGAAAAGATAAGAATTACCATTAAATAAAAGCAGGGGTGTAAATGAGTAGCCTACATTTGTATGCTCTTAACTGAGTGTGTGCCTAAGAAGATGCAAATATTAAGAGAATTAAGATCTGGACATTTATTAAAACAGTGCTATTTAACGATAGAACATATTCAAAGTGTCTAACTGTACAGAATTCTACCACTGGCAATACTTTTTTCCATTTGAAATAACTGATAAAAGACATGATTTTAAAAGGTTATTTTCTTAAGGTTTTGCATTTTTCATTTAGTTTAAATTACTGTTACAAACTGACAGCTTTAGATGTAATTGTGCTAAACTTGAAGGTAGTATCAAATGAAATGATGTTTTGTTGTTTGGTTGGGGTTTTTTTGTTGTTTTGTTTTGTTTTTAGAATGKGGAGTTGCAGTATATCCATTAATGCAAAAAAGTCTGGTGCCATGCATTTAAGTCCCCTAATTCCTGCAATTAAATGTCTTCTGGTAGAGACATGTGTGACTATTCAGGGATTCATATTTCTATAAATTCAGTATGCTGCGTAGGCAGTAAATAGAGGGGAAAAAATAAGAAGAAAAACAAATCGTCAGATAAAAATATAATCTGAAATGAACATCATAAACCATTGTCATTTAGGAAAATTATCTATGTTCCAACCTTAACATGGGCAAAATCCTTTTTGATTTTGATTTGTGTTGAATAAGTAGTGCAAGATTTACCTCTTGAACGGAGAAAGACCCCTGTACTGAGATGTAGTACAAATATTTTAGGACAAGTTACTGTGTTTTGAAAAACCTTAAAATGTAAAAGAACAGTAAGATAAAATAGGAATGTTATTATTCACTGTGGGATTGATTATTTCTAATACGTTTTTCTTTGTCACATCTGTTGAGTAAAGTCTGTCTATAGTTTAGTTTATATATTTGAGTACTGTGAAGTTGTTGGTGCCTTTCTGTATAACTCAATAAAATTATTTTTTTCTGTTGAAGGTACTTTTTGTTGAATTCAGTTCTTTCTGTTGAATCTCCTTTGCTTGCATCTGACCTTTATTTATGTTGATTTTGCTTAATTTTTTCATTTACCATGCTGTTCAGTTTTTGGATGCCAGGAGAACAAAGGTTTGTCCACTATTTGCAGTCAATTTATTTTTCAAAATTCAGTATTGCTTATTGTGGTTTTTTGTTTGCTTGTTAGAGATACAGTAATCCTGTTTACTAAACATGTTCATAGCTTTAGTTGCCAAAAGAAAAAACCAAAACCAACCAGCCCCAACTCAGCCCCTCCCCAAAGCCCCCTTCAATTATAGTGAGTGCTTTGATTTACTTTATAAACAACAGTACTGTTGAGCATCATGAAGGGCAGAATTACCTTTAGTCTATGAAGTAATTTAGAAAACATGGAATACTGAGCCTGTCAGCTTTATAGGTACATATTGACTGTACTAATGGATGTGTCTCTGCCTAGTGTTTGGGTTTGTTGGTTTGCCTTTCTTTGCTATTTATTTTATCTGTAGCTGACACTATTTTGTGTGTGTGTTTATTGTTGTCTTTTTTTTTTCTAGAAGCACTTGAAAGATATCATTACAAATATTGTCACATGCATTTGCTGTTTTATAAGGTCATTTGATATACTTTCATCACTGATTCTAATGAATTTTTGTAACAGCATACAACAAAAGTTTAATCAAAGACTAATCCTACATTCAGATCCTAAACTGATTTTTTTTTTTTTCTTTTCTTTCTTGTCTTTATTGCAGCATCTGCAAATGACAATCCAGGCACTTCAAGATGAGCTTAGAACCCAGAGAGACCTTAACCATCTTCTCCAGCAGGAAAGTGGAAACCGAGGGGCTGAGCATTTTACCATTGAGCTCACAGAGGAGAATTTTCGAAGACTTCAAGCAGAACATGATAGACAAGCTAAAGAGCTCTTCCTGTTGAGAAAAACACTAGAAGAAATGGAGCTTAGGATTGAAACACAAAAGCAAACACTAAATGCCAGAGATGAATCAATAAAAAAGCTTCTTGAAATGTTGCAAAGTAAAGGTTTGCCATCTAAAGGAATGGAAGATGACAATGAGAGAACTCGAAGGATGGCAGAGGCTGAATCTCAGGTTAATCATTTAGAAGTGATTTTAGATCAGAAGGAGAAGGAAAACATGCATCTCAGAGAGGTAAGGAAAAACTCATTTGTTTAAAAGATATTGTCAAAGTACTTGCTGCAGTTTTAGAAATATACTTTAGAGTATCTAGGTGTTTTCTTTTTCTGCTCTCATTTTTTCATAAAAAAAGATAACATGCATTTGTTTTACATCTGTAATTAATACACAACAGGACTATATGACGTTTGAAAGCAAGTATAAGAAATTGTGGAAGAAAAGTAATTGTATTTGGGGCTTATTGTCTCTGACATTGTTGCTTTGTATAGTTTCTGTATTCTTTGTACTTTGACAAATCAGTGTTAGGCAAATGAAGACTAGAACTACTGAAGACGGAACTAACACCTGCTGCTGCTATAAACTAAATAGTCATGAGTGCATGCTACTTTTGTGTTTGATTTTATACCCCTTGTGTTTGAAATGAGTGTTTTAAAATGTTTTGCTTTCCGTATAAACAAAGGCTTCTGCCTATGTACATTTCTAATGTATTTTCATGTGCGGTGCCCCAACTTTTTGGGTAAATATACCACATAATGTTGCCACATTAAAATACTGGGGTGATGGCTGCACTGTACTTTGAGAGATCCTTAGTTTGATCCCAAGCCCACCCGCACCAGCTGCCCACATCACTTATGAATGCATTTTTGGGACTGGATTTGGGATGATTGAATTACTACAGTTGAAAGAAAATCTGGCCTGGCGTCAAGCCCATCTGCCCCTCTACATCCCAGCAGCCCATCAGCATTATCACGTGACTAGTGTCAGGCAAACAAGACAGYGTGAGTCTTCCTCAGAAAGACCCTGTTGCTTCCTGCTAAGAAGGGTGAAAATTGCAGGGAGATGAGTACAATTACCCACAAGGGTAATTGTAAGGGAATCGGGACAAACGGGTCTGTTTCCTTAGAAACTCAGCAACAGTGTAGTCTGATTGAACTTTCAGTCTAGTAAAAACACCAATTTGCCTGACAGGTCAAAACATGAATAAAATTAGTACAAGAGCATAGAAAACTATTATCGGCTCCTGTGTATCACTAAACATACGAATGCTAGAGATTAAGAACAGCTATTTACATCTACAGAATGTTGTCAAAATATTTTCTTTGCTATGGACAAATTCTTTTATATTTGGCTTATGGCTACTTTAATTTTCTCCTCCCCAACCTAGAACATGTATTGAGGGCTCAGTGCTTGGAAACTGGAAAATTTGCAGGGCACAATGATACATTTCAGTAAAGTTTTCTTGTGAAGGTGTGGATCCTGAATCTTTTCACAGGCAGAATTTTAATTAAAAAGTGATGCCACCCGTTAATGAAGTCTGAAAGTCAATGGATCCTGAAAGGAGTTGCATAAGGAATTAATGATACTGAGTTTGTGATGAGGGAGGATTGTGGGAGAAGTTCTATAAACTAGCAGACAAGTTTCTGGATTTAGATCTGCTATTCTCAGAGTAGTACATACAGTCTGTTTCAAGGATGGATGATTTGCTATTTATTATTTGTTTTGTTTTGTGATTGTTTGTATGTCTCACCTGTTGCACCAGTATCACTTAAGTTTGTGAATCCTAATTTGGGTATGTATTGGACATGAATAAATGTACAGCAGAAATTTTAAGGTTTCTAGTTAGCACAATAGTCAAGAGTAGTGAGAGAAATAGAACTAAATAGAGCTTGAAAAGTAGATAAAATGTAAGCCTCCAAGTAAAGTCCTTGGGCATCCAATTTATTGATTAGTCCAAGGAATGCTGAAAGGAGATCATATTGCTACTTGTAGATTGTGCATGTTTCTCCTATATTTCTACTGAATTAAGTTTTATGTTTCAGAGTTCCCCCTGGGTTACCCTCAGGGGCCAGGAAAAAAATTGTTTCTCCCTCAATTTAAATGAGGATATAGAGGTTGTCTTTCCTCTGGAGTACTGCAAGTATAGAATGGGATTTACTGGAGTTTCTGCTTATGACATGCTGATATGCCTTGGTAACTGGTCAAGGTTTAAAAATTTACTAGGTTTGCTGTCTGGAATCTGTCCATGTCAGATTGGCAAGAACTGTCTAGTGATTTGGAGATTTTGGCTAACAATTTCCTTGCTATTATAAGAATTCAAGTAAGAATTCAAGGCTTTATGTGAAGTCTTCTGTCTCTTCAGCTCTCTTCCTGTTGCACATGGTATTTATGGGTGCCTTTTTTTTTTTTTTTTTTTTTTTTTTTTTTTTTTTTTTTTTTTTTTTTTGTAAATTTTCTGCAGATTTGAAGTTTGTTGTAGGGAGCTTGGAAGTATGGTGTGTAGGGTGTATGAACTCCTTAGAAACTAAATGTTTAGTAAATGCCTGCTTGTTTTTCCAGGAATCTGGATTTGATGGTTCAAGTGGACTCTTGGAAAATGTTCTGATGTTCAAATTTTGTCTTTTGCTGTCTTGTTATGGGAAGTTGTCTGCATGCTTTGAGGGAATATCAGATATTCTGTATAGTTTTATCTAGTTGTTGAAAGTCCAAATGGATCAACTTTTGTTCTTCATGTGTGGCTTGGTAAGTCCTTGTTATTCTGCAGTGCTCGTTTGAATTACTGTCACTGCATGTAGCCTTCATCCTGCACAATACAGTTTTCCAACATGATAAAACAGGAATTACTGTGTTGAATCTTCTGCAGTAGTCTCCTCAGTGGATTGATTTTTTTTTTTTTTTTTTTTTAACTAGTGTTTGTAAGTTTTCATCCTAACTGTATAAATGACCTTGCAGAGTTACTGGATTCCACCCCCCTGCCCCTCCACCCCCAGAATGCTTTAAAAGTAAACTGGAACTTGGATACATTTTTAGTTAATTCCATTCATTAATTATTTAGTATTCACTCAAATTGTGTTAATCTTCCTATATCTTTAACAAAATATTTGTCACTTTAGAACTTCATCTAAAATATTCTGCTTTCTGTGTTTTTACAGGTTGGAGTATAGAGCTCATGTGTTGAGTATATTTCTGAGAAACTAGTATATTGTCAGGTGTAACATACTGTTTGATAAATCCTGAACACTTGTTTCTGTTTTTTAATTGGTTTTGCTATTTGACTTTCTGACACTGCACTTGAAACAAGTTAAAGAAGATAAACTTCTTTTTAGCAGTGAATTAAGTTATTCAAGGAACAGAGTTTTCTAGTGTGTCAGTTTGCCCTTACAATGATAGATTCTGCTGTAGTCTCCAGCTGAAAAAAGCTGAACATGGTGGCAATGAGATTGAATGTGGAAAAAATAACTGAAGTACTACTGATTTTCTACAGCCTCAACACTACATTAAAAAGCATATATAGATTGACTTCTCATAAGCTATGCTGTTGGTATTTAGTTTAAAAATTCTTTCAATCTGAAGTTTTTCAGTTCTTGAAATCTAATTGTGTACTATCCTGTTACCTTTTAAATCCTAGCTGGAGAAAGGACAATACTTCTATGTATTTTGCTTTTGAACATGTTTTCCCCTAACACAACCATATCTTTCTCCCTTATGCTGTTCATTTCTTAGTTCTTTAAAATAGTGCCAAAGCTGGAATCTGTCTTCTCTCTTGCTCGTTCACAGTCTTTTAGATCTCTCAACATGGTGGAATAGAAAGCTAATGGATGAGAAGCAGAAGAAATTGCTTTTGTTATTAATAATCACTGGTGGGTGGAATCTTGACCAAACCAGAGAATTAAACTAACATGCTGTGAGAGAAACTGAAGCAACTGGTCGTGAAACATTGGCAGTTAAGGACACCCTCTTCTACACACTCATGTCTCCAATGGCTGTCAATTCTATCTCCTTGATCTGCACCCTCCTGAGCACTGATCATACTAGGAATTGAATAGTAAGGGCTATGTTCTTTGTTATGTCAGAGCTGCCTTTGTCTAGCTAGTAATTTTTTCAAAGTTCACTTAACTAGGTAGAGAGAAATAACTTTTCTTGTTGTCCTTCAGCCTCTACCACTTTGTCAATTATGCAATGTTTCTCATATTCATCTTCTGCCCATTTCACGTAAGCATGCACCTTACCACAAACCAATATCCTACTGTTTTGATTCAAAATAATTTGCCAAATATCCAAGAATCATGTAAAAATTTCTCTTAAGCCATTGATTGTTTCTTTTTTTCCTGTGAATAGCCATAGCAGAATTTCATAATATAGCTGCCCTCAAAGATCTGGAATTTCTCCAGGCCTTAGATTCTATTTCTTAGAGAAGGTACAGGGAAGAGACATACAAATAGCTAGTGAACCAGAGGCATAGGAATAACTCCGGAAAATAAAACAACCCATTTTTTTCTTTGTTTTCATATTCTTAGCAGATTTGGACTGACTTTGGCGTGTTAACTATCTGGCCCTCAAAGATTGTACCCTTCTGCAGTGTGGAGTCTACTGCATCTTTAAACTTTGTTTCACAGGGGCAAACTTGTGATGATAGGTTTACTCATGTTTTGTATTTGAAGGTCTTAGGAATGGCAAATTTGAGGCTTATTATACAGGAGGAGGAGTACACTTCAGCTGAAGTTGGAATCCTGCTCTTTTACAGGAATAGCAAAGAATGTCAGTGTCGGTAAGGTTAATTAAAATGTTGGGAAATAAGCTATGCAAAAAATGGGATTAGATTTCTTTCCATGTATTAAGGAATTTAAAATATAGGCAATAAGCTTTCACAAAGATAGCTAGACTCCCAGCTTTGCGTTAGTTATAACAAAACTTTCCTTAGTTGCTGATTCACAAAGCAAGAAAGAACAAGTAAAACTCTGATTGAATAGCAAAAAGCGCGAGCATGTGTTTCTGCTTCAGTTTTGGAGATGCAGCCTATTGAGGAGAGAATGTTGAGCTCTTTTCCATGGTTTCTGAGAACTTCTGCCCAGTTTGCACTCAGTTTTCCATCACTGAGTTAGACGGAATCCTGTGTCTGTAACTAACTAACCTCACTCAAATATTTTTGTTAATGTTTTTTCAAAGGTACTGAATTTTATTGATATTTTCTGAGACAAAATGATGTAGCATTTACTTTGAAAAGGAAATAACGTATCCTGTATGGAACAAAGTGGTCTTTCCAAATACACACATGTAAGAAAAAGGACATTCTTAGGCTGGGCAGTCTCCCTGTAAGWCTGTTAATGGTTGAAAATCTGTCTTGAAGCCATAATGTCATACCATGGCATTCTTCATGTTCAGAATTAAGTATCACGAAGATCACTGAATATACATTCCTCTCAGAAAACACAAGATGCCTCCCTTGAAGTTCTTAAATTGGTTATCACATGTCTTTTCTAGAATTTTAAATAAACGTTTTTTTCTCTATAACTTTGGGAGAACTGTAGGTAATATGGGGTTTTTATCATGTGGAAATCTAGCACAGATGTTTGGTATTACTTTTTTTTTTAAACATAGTGACCACACATTATTTACCCTTAGTACCATTAAGTATTTTTTTATTATTGCTATTAAAAACTTGCCTTAGGCAAAGTCCCACTAAATCTCTAGTAAAGTCAAATGTTAAAATTCCAGCAAGTATTTTATTATATATACATACACGTATATTACACATGCCCTCTCTATATAACATACAATTTCACTAAAACAGAATCTGAGATCATATAGGATTTTATATACACATTTTAACTCTTATCTTCCATGTATTCTTAAAATAATGTTGTTGCACATGGTTTAAAGCTACAGCTTTTTTATATTTAGTAGAAAGAAGAAGAACACAGCTTCTTTATTATTATTTAAAGTGTACTTTTAAACTTTCAAGGGTTTTTTAAAACTTGCTCTATCTTTGAACTCAGCTTGGTCAAATAATGAAGGCTGCTGATAGGATTTGAACTGCCATCATGAATTAGTTATTGCATGTTTTTAAAGTTATTAATGGAGCAAAGTTCCTTCTTCCACTGTGAATAGAACAGATGCCTTGCAGACTTTTGGTGTTTACTGTAAATGTCTTACACTGGAGCCAGTAGTAATTTACTAAGGAAATGCTTTATCGACACCAAACGTTTCTTCCCTGAAGTTAGTTATACAGATTAACAACCATTCTAGACTGAACCTCTTTATTACGTTCATTAGTGCCTCTTTCCTTTTATTTCTCCTGGCTCAGCTCAAAATATTAATCTAATCAGTTGCTRTAAAGACAATTACTTTCTATCAAAATATCAATAGTAATATGTGTTTTTAAGGTGACCTCTTAAGTATACAGAAGGACTTTGCAATGTTGGCAGTTGCTCCAGACATGAGAAAGTAGACAGAACCTGATTATGCTCTAGAGAACAGTTATTGCTTCTAACATAGCCCATTCAGATTTTGTTATGCCCCATGATATTCTTGCCAGGGTGCTTGGTTGCAATAGTTTTTATAAGTCCATGTGGAGGATTAGAAAGCTTTGTTCATTTAGAAATCAGTTTCTTTAAAGACAGGATTGCTCTCCATGACAACATCACCAGTAGTTTGGAATCTAGAAAATGAGAAAACTGTCAAGCTGACAGGTCTCAGAGTAGCAACTAAAGAAATTATTTTAGGAAGAGAGAAAAATCAGAGATTCATGAATAAGCTGGGTTTTCTATACCTTTCAATATGTGGAGGTGATAAGTGTTGATCCTGCCAGCATTCCTGGAAAATGCATCCTTTAGAAGGTAACCTGGGGACTGTCTTGAATTGCTGTAAAACTAGTATTGTCCCCAGATGTGGAAAATACTATCTTTGCAGGGCTGTTTGCTCAGTTCACACATTTACAACTTTCAGGCTGCATGTAAACATTTCAGAGACTAGCCAATAATGAAACGGAGAAAACCGATCAATTTTGGTTTCTGTCATAGGTTTTGTTTCCTTTCATCTTCTCTCTGTTATCTTTTAAAGTCTCTGTTCTGTAAACATGCTGCTCTCTCAGCACTCTCTCACCACTCATCTCTATAGCAATAACTTCATTACTCTGTTCTATAATGTAATGATATCAATGTAATTGATTTTCTCTAGCTTCATCTTCTTGTCCTTGTTCATATGAATGACAATAGCTTACATATCTAACTCACAGCTCTGACATGTTGATGTATTTTCACAGAAAGAATCAGAGCTGAATTTGCGGGAAAGAGGGGAGTTGGTTACCCTTGAATTCCTATGTATATTTTTCTGCTTTAGACTCTCTCCTAAGTGCAAGAAGATGTACCCAGAGAGTAGTTAAGCCATGGAATAGATTGCCCAGAGTTGTTGAGGAACCTTATTGGGATGAGGAGATACAAAATTCAGATCGTAAATCCCACAGAATTTATGCTCATAGCACAGTTTATTATGCTTAGAAGTGCATTTGAAAGTCATTTGGTCATATTATGTGCTATCTTCAACATTTATTTTAGAACTATTTTCATTTAGTAATTCTGTTCCCATTAGATAATCCATGGCTAAGACTTTTCTTAGAACAGTCATTAGAAAAAGAAAAAACTTGTCAGAGAGAATGTGGAAATTTGCTGCTCCTACTGAAAATGGAACTAGACTGAGAGTGATTATGCATCTCCTTAATTGCTCTGCACAATGTAACACCTAGACAGTACTATCTGATAGAAGCTGTGTGTCCCAATCACTTGATCCATTCACGGAGAAGTCATATTTCTACCTTCTTAGAGTCTCTAAAAAAAAAAAAAAAAAAGTGAAATGACTGGTGCTGTGTTGTTCGTATAAAATATAATGAAAATAAATAAAAGAGGGGAAAAGAAACATCACTGAAGACTAAAAAACAAATACAGAACCAAAACAAAGCATGAAATTATTTAAGGTGTAGTTTTATTGTATACATAGCTCATCACAAATAATGATTACCTCTTGCATCTCACTGGGATCAGTCAACTTAAAATTAAGGAAATACTTCACAGAAGAACGTGAATGTGTCTTCCAGAACTTCAGCACTCTAAATACAATAAAAATATTGATCTGTGCACTGATCTGTGTTGCTGATAATGTTTGCATGCCTCACAGTTTATTTTTAACAAATTATCTCTCGGTGTCTTTCTTAGTGTAATACTCCTCTTTCATAGATGAGGAAAATGAAGCAAAAGGTAAGTCAGCAAACTGCCTAGYCTTCTCCGAAAATCAGTAATGAAGCAGGGGGAAGGATCTGCATGAGTTCCATGTATATTCCCTGACCACTGATACTCATTTCAGTCCACTATGCAAATGGAACTGCAGTAGTTGAAAAAGGAGTGTCTTTATTGAAAAATTTGAATTTAAAATAGAAGAATGTATTTTAACATGCTAATGTGTTAAACAGGTTTTGTTTAAAATGTGAGCTACTAGAAACTGCTGTAAGCAACTACAGTCAAATCACCTTAAGGAGGACACAGCTGGAAATGAAAAGGCTTAGAAAAAGGGTGGTAGTTGTGTGAAGAGTAGGCCCTGAGTAAGAGGGTTTTTAGTTGTTAATTTAAGATCAGCTGAGTGCTTGGGGTGGAAGAGTTGCTATTAGATGTGAGATTTCTAGTACAAGCACTGCTCCTTGCAAGCACCCTGTTTCAAGCCAGCCAGATCTGGAGAGYTTATGAGATAACCAGTTCTGCCTAGTGCAAAGCAGTCAGTATTTTGTGTATTTTGAAAATTCAGGGGGATCAATTCAATTGCAGGTGTGGGCAAGAGTGTACATCCTTAACATTTGATAACTTCTGGTTGCATCACAAGCTATATCTCGAGGGGAAGGTCTAATATTCTGAAAGGCCATTGCTTTCTAGTTTCCTTCTATTACTGGCTTTCATAGTCTAGTAAGATCATGCTGGCCAATTTTCTAGTAAAAGAAGTGTAGACTTGATTACATAGTATTAATGCAGGTTCTAGGCTATTCTTTATATGTTAAAAAAAAAGGTTTTTCAGGATGAGGTGAAAGAATTAAGGCTTCAGTCAAGTGGGTTCTTACTCACATACTGAATTGTTGTTCATACTTCTCAAACCAATAAACTTAATTAAACCACATCCCTCTAATCTTCTGCTTACACTGGACATGTGCAAATAATGTGTCCCACTGTTGCTGACTCCTAACTGCATTTCATATTGAGGTACAACTGACTGAATCTACTGGTTTTTTCTTCAGCTTCCTTTGGGGCATTAGTTGATGGACAATGTTTAAGTCGGGATATAAGATATCATTAGTTAATGATCTGATCTCTTATGGCAGATGCTGTCTTCCTACTTAAAAACATTACAAAGAATTTAAGACCATACTACTAAGCACGCATTGGAGTAACAGTCATGTTGGGTGCATTTACTGCAATTTAAAATTACTGACCTTCAGCCAGCGGGCATAAGGAATTGGAAATGTGCTCATGATGTAGATCTCAAGCCTGAACCAACTTTTTTATTCCAGATGTATTGTCTTATAACACCCCAGAAGGAAAATTGGTCTGAAAAATTATTCTATCATCCATTTTAAATGAAAGCTACTGTTGAACGTTTTTGTGATAACAGTGCTTTCCCACTGTATGAATATTTCCAGAAGAATATTGGAAGAAGAGACTGAGAATCTGAATAATTTCAGTTATTGTTAAAGTTGCTATAAACTGGCATGTCTTTTACTTACCACCTCCCGCATCATCTCACAAGAAAACCTTAGAACTCTAGAGGAAAATGAAGGTTTTGTAAAATAATAGCTTGAAGAACACTCGCTGTTCTTCTAAATCCTTTATACCTCTATAGCTCCAAGAGCAGAGTAAGGTTAGCAAACCAGATTTTGTCATTTTCAGGGTTAGTCTTCTAAATTCTAAAACAAAACTGCTATTTCCAGTGCATCACATGTTTTAGTGAAGTTGAGACTCCTTTGTCTTAGGAATCATACAGCCTTTTACCTGAACTAAAAACCTAGGTATTGGAGTCATATGAGCTTGACTTCCAGAAAACTGCAACAGGTGAGCCTCCTGCCAGAAGCTATATACATGTGTGTGTGTATACATTTTCCCCTTTGTATGGATGTAAAGAACCAAAAGAAGCAAATGTGTTTTGTCATCTTTAAAAAGACAAAACAAAAACAAACCAACACCCCCCAAACCCCTGAAAAGAAAATACATCTTTTCATTTGCTAAACTTTCTCCTTGTACATGTCTTAAACTCTGTGTAGCAACATGAGTTTTGCCTTTGTTGTATATGCATGGCCTATCTCAGTAATAAAGTGGAAGGGTAGTATAGGCAGTAGAATATGGCTAATAATGTAAACTCTTCCTAAAGTTTCACCTGAAACTAAGTTTGATGAAGGAAAAGTGCAATGTTAGATTAAACCATTTAACGAAACAACATTTCTGATTTAGTGAATAGATGTAAACTTCTTGTTGAAACAATCTGACCACTTTCTTCAGAAAGAACATATAGCCTTTGATCTAGTGGAACTGGAATTTAGCTAGTAACTAATTATCTGATCATATCCTAATTTTATAGATGTATTCTTTGGCTTGTGAGATAATCTTGATTATAGGTCAATTTTTTTTTTTTCTGTTGACAGCTTGAGCCTGGTAGTCCAACATAATTATAGAGCTCTCAATATATTTATTTGCAAATATAAAATTTGATAATGAGTATAAATATATCCTATCTCACTATAAGTATTTGGTTAAAATATTGATGAATAACCCCAATGTGCTCTGAAAGACATATCCACCAAAATTATGGATATCTTTGAAAGTACTGAGGACCAAATCCTGTTTGTGTTTTTCTGTGAGTCAAATGAGGTCAATGGGATTAATTGAGTGACTTAAAGTGAATAGGATTAGATTGGAAAGAATAAATGAATCCAGACTTGGTTACTGCTTGGTAACTGCTTGGTTACACTGGTTGGAAGGAAGTAGTTCACTGTAGCTTTTCTGTAGATGGAGCTGACTTCTACACCTGCTTGGCTTATGCCCGTTTAGCAACACATGTGTCATCGCTTTTATATCTGAAAGTATTTTGGTTATTCTTCAGATTATTTTCTTCTCCCTGAAACATAAAGCTTTAAAAAACAAACAAACAAAACCACACAGACTTTTTAGAGCCATTTATGTATAATGAATATATTTAGAATAGTTACTGGTTCTGTGTGTTCTTGTGACTGTTGTTGCCAAGATTAAGGACAGTATTAATATAGGCAGTTAGATAAACTCAGGGGACTACTTAATATTGTGCATATCTATAGAGTTTGGGCCCTTGCCTGTTCCTTCGACTTTCATACAAAAGAGTTGAGCAGTATTCCTGCTGGTCTTTTAATAACAGTTCATAGTTCTTGTTGAAGGAAATGTAGTGATAAATAAAAAYGATACGTGATCCAGGGAAGTGTGAATCAGACATGTTTCCCTAATTACTGTAAGAGGAGTGCATATGTAATACCCTATTATAGACTGTAATGAATTATCAATTTTTTTGGGGTGTAGAAAGACAAAACTGTAGTGTTTCCTGCTCTGTAGACTCAGGAGGTGCAAGGGGCATATCTAGTATGTTCTTTATTGCTCTGCTTTTTGCACAATTTACTTGAATTTATTCTCTTTAAATACACAGTTTGTATTCTCTCCTAGACACTTACGATACTGGAAGATTTTGTACATAGTCCAAGTTCCACTGATATAATTCAGAAGAAGAAGAAGAATCTAATAATTGACATAGAAGAAAAATGCTTAGTCAACTTACTGCTATACTTGGTAATTGCAAACAGGTTCTACTTAGTGGTGTATTACTGAGTTCTGGCTGCTGTATTCCTCCATTAACAAAATTCTTATGCTGCCATCGCTCTGCTATGCTGGCAATCTGATTCCTAATTCACTTCAAACAAGCATTTCTTGTCAAAGTGTTACAAATGGGGTTAGTAAAGGGACATCTTACTAAAGGGAATGTGCTTCACACACTGTTCTGCTTGCAATCTGCATTTGCAGAATGCATTATTTTCATCTGTTAATAGGTAATTAATGGCTAGATATGTATTTCTTTAGTCACGTTGCTTTAATTGGCTTTGGCTCTTGACATCTTTTATTTCCCTGAATATAAATTTATTTACAAAAATATGTGGATCTTAAGTTTTAGATTTATAACAATTAATTTAAGCTAAACGAGGTGTGGTGTGTTTTTTTTTTTTTTTTTTTT
>JAYKAV010000556.1:1425799-1507607 GCA_035582835.1 Phoebastria nigripes | reverse complement strand
TTTTTTTTTTTTTTTTTTCTTTGGCTCATTATTTGACTCAAAAATAACATTGGAAAAAGTATTCTCTTAACACATGATCTTTAGAAGGAGAACTTGAGTAATTTCTCAGTTTGTGGTGTCTTTTCAGCAAATTCCTGCAAATAGTGAGTTAATTAAATTTCTACTTTTATCAGCTGAATTTTTACAAGGTTTATTAACTAAAGCAGTGGTCTTCAGATGCTGAACAAGAAATAGTATATTGTTTACTAGATGTCTGAAAGTATTAGGGGGAAAAAGGTGTTATTAACTTGTGCCCTTGTTTGCCACATAACTTTTTGTGTCTATTGATAATATTCAGATGATATTTTAAGATTAAATTTAATTGAGTTCAGGTTTCTCTTCAAGTGAAATTGCTTAACTGCAAATGTATATAACCCATAAGAATTAGTCTGTTCTGCAGGATTGCTTTTGACAAGAAACAATTGTTTGGTAATGAAGTAATGCATTTTCTGTGGTAGTTATATGCAGAATAAGTCAAATTATGGTTCCAATGGTTTGGTTGTGGCTGTCTTTAAAGTGTGATACTTGATGCTTCTTCACCAGTCGTTGACAACATATCCCACTTACGGGGGAGCTAGAGTGCCCTACTTCAAAAAAGAAGTATGTTTGTGCCAACAAAAAAGAAAAGATGCATTGTTTCTGCCGTGCTTCCAACGCRTAAGTTTGTAGATCTGGCTAATATAGAAGAGGTTTTAGTCATTTTTTATCGTGTTAAATGAACAAATAACCAATGGCATGTTCTGTAAGCAGTACATATTAAAATTTCTATTAGAAATTACTATACAGCTATTATGATTATGCTACTCTTTTGCAGCATTATTCACATTAAAAGAAAGGTTGCATGAAACTTTTTATGGTTTCTTAAAGGAACTGTGCTATGAAAACTGGAGGCATGGAGAAACTTAGTGTACTCTATTTTCATATATCCTCTTGTCAAGGAGTGGAGATTGGGGGGAAAAAAAAAACAAGCCACATGATAGTCCAAGAGTAGAGAATATTTTTGTCTGATTTACTTGCTTTTTCAAAGTTCTTTCCTTTTTAAGTTAGCAGTTGGTTTATAATCTACTGTCATATAACTCGCTAACTAGAGAGTACTTTATGGTTCACTTTTTCTGTTAGCTTCTAATTGTGCAATCATACCTTTCTTTCAAGATGCTTGTGTAAACTATTGATCAGAATCTAATTCTATAGTTAGTTTAAAAACAAAGATGTGAAAAAGTGTCTCCTAAATAGTTCTAATGTTGGCATTTTGAATTACAATGGGAACATGATAGGCCTTATCTCATTAAAACCTCAGTACAACTGTGCACATGCTTGTATGAATAGTCCCAGTGAACATTGTATAAAATTGCATAGCATAGGGAACAATATTAATCAAAGATCTAATCTCTCCTCTCCTTATATCATAAACCAATCCCCACACATGGAGATTTGTAATGAGAACTGAGAGAAGTTAGTAGTGTACTTTATTATGATAAATGCTGCATAGCAGGGAGTTGGACTCGATGATCCTTATTGGGTCCCTTCCAACTCGAGATATTCTATGAGTCTATATTTCACTAATACCCAGCACCATTCCTAAACACCACTTCCCCATTTACATACACCTTGCTTTGTTTCCTCTGGAATAGTTAGACTTCTGCAGATGTGCATTTTCATGGATATGTACTGTGAGGTTTATCAAGATACAGACTTCCAGGTATATAAAATTCATTCAGCATTGGAGGTCATAGACACTCAAGTTATGCTAGTCACTGAAGAATGTCCTATGAGTTGCTGTGGCCTTCAAGTGAGGTACTATAATCTGCAGCAAGAGTAGCCTGTTAGAGATGAGAAACTTTGTCATTCTAACAGTTTCAAATGTAATATCTCTTCTTTAAAAACAAACAAACAAACAAACAAAAACAAACAAACAAAAAAACCCAAAACCAAAACCCAAACAAACCTAACAAACAAACAACAAACCCAAACAACCCCCAAAAAACCCCACCACCAAAAACTGGGGGGGGAGGGCACCTAAATAGTTCTTAAAAATCAGCCCGTATGTAACTTGATCGGTCCACATCCTTCATGTTAAGGCTGTGGGGTTATTTTGGTCACTAGATGGCACTCTTGAATGAGGATTGGTTTTCATTCTGGTTTTCACAGATGATCGCGCCCTATTTGTTGTTTTTCGTTGYTCATTTTACAATGAGAGAATTAAGAGGAGGACTACCTTAATTTAAAGTCGATAGAAAGACAATTTCACAAAGATTTTATAGTAGCCTGTAAACTGAATGCAGTTTAGAATAGCTGCATCTAAGAATCAAAGCAAGGAGTCTAAAAAGTATAGTGCAGCTCTCTACAGAAAAAGTGAAATCAGGAATTCAGCCTGAAGGTATTAGTAGAATTCGGTCCCAATGTGTTAGTCAAGGTTTGTAATTTGCTTTAATTTACAAAAGTAAAAGAGCAAACTAAGATGTTATCTTCCTCTTTTGAATGGATTGGAGTTTCACCATGATATGTGCTCTCAAACCCCAACTGCCGAAACACAACTCTACACTGATACTATGTGATTGGGACCTGGAAGGTGGATGGTGGAGAATATCTTGAGTCATGCTGACATGCCCTGCTGCATTTCAAGATAGGCTTGTAATACTTAGCTTACTCAGAAGTTTTTCTTGCCTTTGTAATGGCATGGTAATGTATAACCATACTGAAGAAGCCAAAGGCAGCACATATATAGCTGCCTTCGCATCACATAGTTTGTGATGCATTTTGGATCCTCTGACATGAAAGATATAGCCTTCAGGAATATATGAAATACTTCCTATGATTACTTCATTATGTAAAATAAAGTACCTGATATTAGACGATAAGGCTATCTAAATATAATAAAATAAAATAATAAGATGCAACAAGAATTTTAAAAAGTGAATTTCTTATTAACTCTGGTAGGAATTGTAAATCTAAATCTTCTAATGAAAATTTAATCTCTCATCTGCATGAGATACTCGTTGTTCCTTTATTATCTTTGTGTAGTAGATAATACTTAAATTATTATGCTCCTTGAGAAGAAATAGCTGGGACTTATTCAAAACAGCAGAAAAGACCCATTGTTTCTATTAAAAAATGTAAAAAAAAGTTCAAATGAAGGCTCTCTTATAGATCACACAACAGCCTTCATAATTTTTTTTAGTTTTAAAATTTATAATCTACTCAAAATACATAAGACTTTCAAACAACATGAAATTAATAGCATAGAATATATGCAAGACATTAAAAGAATTTCAGAACCAGATCCTGTAACAAGGCAGAACATGTTGAGGAACTAGTGACCTTTGGGTAGGTGGGGGAACAGAGGGGGGGAAAAAAGCAGAAAAAAGGACAGATGAATCAGAATTTTGCCTTGTACCCTTGCACCATCAAGAYTTTTTGGCCTAACTGCTACACATCAAGAAAAACTTGGTGTTTCTAAACACATCTCTCTACTCTTTAACATTTTTAGTGTTTGACTTCGTACTGAGTACAGGGAGACCCTGTTCTGTAATGTGGTTAAAACTAGACCTCATCTAAAAACCAGCAAAGTAAATAACATAAAAAAACCCCAAACAAACTAGTTTCAAATTATGTGACAAACTTTTGTGTGTGTATATACAGCCTTGTTTCTTATGTCAGTATACATAGAACACTGGAGCAATAGGAATAGGGATTGCCTCAAATTTTTTTTTTTTTCCTTTCTTTTTTCTTTTAAATCTGTGGTGAGCAAGGTGTAAAGCAACAGTTTACAACAGTATTGAAAAGATGACTAGGGGGTGCAACTGCATCTTTTTGAAAGAAAAGTTTACTATTAAATGTCTGACAATTATAATTTAATCATATCTTATAGTAAAATACAATTTAATTATTATGAGCTGGTCAAGTGTACAGCAAACTGTGATAGCATATTAGGGAACCACTTCTGGTTATTTCAATTGTTAGCAAGTCTTTTAGCAAGATCTTGAGTTCAAGCAGCACTGAATAGAGCCACTGCATCTTGCAGCTTAAGGCACCTATGAGGCTCCAGCATTTCTTGTTTCAAAATTATGGTGAAGAACCTACCATCCAAAAGAASAATGTTTTCAGTGAGAAAACATATTATTCTTCTACATCTTAAGACTCATAGGCTACGTCATTCCTGATGAATTTATCTGTCCTAATTACGAGTAGTTCAACTTTTTACTATTTACATTTTTACAAGTGATTGTGGAAGTGTCAGATAGATGAGAACACCCAATATACTGCCTGCTCAGTTGTTGCCTTTGCTGTCATCTATTAAACATCCGTTTTGATGAAGAATTACAGTATCCTAGTGAATTACCATACTGATAATTCCCTAAGATGTGGCTTTCATTCTTCACTTTTTTTTGCCTCACATAGAAGATGCCTGTGGAGATTTTCTGTAGCTTGAACAAATAACGTAATAGTGAACAAACTCGTATTGGAGATTTTTTCTGATTTTGTCGTGCAGTTAAACATACATGCCACAAACAACTTTTTCCTTTTGTAGAGCTCTCTCAGGAGAGCTTTCTCACAAAAGAAGTAGAATCTATATTCTGTTTAAAAGTGTACCACTGTAGCACAGGAGGAAGGATTTTTATTGCAGATGCATTGTTATTCCCAACAAAAAAGTTTGTCTGTTTCAAAGCATTGATGGACTAAACACCTGCACATTTCAAAGTCAGAACAATCAGTTTGTTCTCAATTATTCCTGACTCGCTYGGAGAGAGTAATTTTCAGCTCTCAACTTGAAAAAGGCATATTTTCACATAGGAGTACATCTGGCAGACAAAAGATTTTCTTCTGATAACAAATCTCAGAAACCATTATCAATATAATGTTACCCTTCAGCCTCTCAACAGTATTGTGAGTGTTTACAGAGGTCTTGGCAGTGCTTACATCCCATCTGCATCGTTAAGGCACAGGATGATTGGCCAGAAAAAAGGAAATCTCACTAAGAGATTGGGAACAGATAAACATACTCCCTCTTGTGCGTTTTTCTTATCTCAAAAAAAAGTTCATTTTAACACCAACTCAGATGATAGAATTTATCAAAACAATAGTGGACTTCAGGATGGTAAGACAGAGCTTCTGGAAGGATTCCAAATCAGGGCTACTTTGATCATTTGTTTCCACTGAGCCCTTCAGCAGGAGGGGTTTCTTGTCTCTGTCACACGTAGTTGGAAGCCTGGTGCCACATGCAAACTTGTGCTTTAATTTATTAGCCATTTTTTCTGAATGGTTTGCATTCCAGCAAAGTAAAAATACTGGTTTCAGTGTTCAGAAAACCTGGGTGGTTTTTATGTCTGATTGAAAAATACAGAGTTAGAAACTTGTATAAAAACTTTCTCTCCTTTTATTCCTTTGGAAACAAATGAATACATTATTAGTAAGCTGGGTATTCCCAGTGTATGAATTTATGGTGATTGAGCTTCACAGGAATCTTTGATTCAATTTAACACTGTGGAGCTTTAACTAATGTAAAATGTATTTGAGTGTTTCCTACGATCTCTTCCTGCTAGAATCCCTGGGCAGTATGACAGTGATAAACTCCATAAAAAAGGAAGAGTGTAGGCTGTGTAATTACGAATGCTAGCAAGCAGGGTTTGGAACTGGTATGTACATAATCATGTTGTGATATTAGTGAAATGCTTACCAGTTATTTAAAACACGCTGACAGTCTTAGCAGGCTTCTCTCCAGGGAAGAGAAGTGAAAGAACTAACTTGATATATTTAGTTTGCCAGTTGTGGGGGTTATCCATCTGTGGATTCATTGCAGACAAGAATATCAAAGAGTTCTTGGGTCTATGGCTGGTCAGAGATCTCTAATGGATGGTTTTCTGAGTCAGTGGTCAGGTTAACTAATACCTGCATTCCTATCATTGCAATTATTGTGGCCAAAGCAGGAGTACAGCTAGCATCTCCTGCACTGACGTGTCCTTTGGATTTCCACAGCTGTTTCAGCTGGCTATAGAGGCCATGTTCAGTAATCTCTTAAATCAGATTTCTTCTCTGTGCAGGAGAGATCCATTTGACACCTGTCTTCTCTCCTCATGTTTAGTAGTATGGTTTTTGGATAGATATTTACTATAGAAAAGTAAAATTTATACAATTAGAAGAGCATGAAGGAATTTACAAAGAAAGCTTGTTATGTCAGATTGGAAAAGGTTGTGTACATGATTTGAATAATTACATTTGCCATTGTGACAGCTAAATTTATTTGACTGTATTCCCTCMAGGTAAAAATTATTTACTGTAAACTTGGCAGTCATTAGTGTTTCTAGTCTTTCAATATACTGCTGCACCTTAAGGTTGCAGTGACTCACAGATTGATGAAAAAGCTGCAAGAATTCTTCTTCCACAAGAACACCCTCCCCTTCTTTTGCTGATCTGAGTTTAATATTCCAGTTCTAATGTATTGAAGTCCTTTGTCTCCTATCCATTTTCCATTTCACTTCAAAAGTGGAATTACTTTAGCAATAACAGTATCAGCCAGAAATGATTGAGACTTTTCTGTGCGACTCTTTTGTCCCACTTTGGTACTCTACCGTATTTCATCATGAGGTGATCTTGATGAAGCCATACTCAAAACTTTTGCCCAAGATAGTTTAAAAATTCCACGTTTAATCAGGTTATATGCTAACCTGTATTCCTTCTGAGACACATTCAAATCATGAAGAAATTATATGGCGCTTCTAAGATATCAGAAGAGCCTTGTTATTTGAAGGTTGAAGCCTTCCTTCCCTAAACTGTTAGTCCTGTTGAGAGAATAAAAAATTTGACTGTCTCTCTGAATAAGGCTTTGCTATGAATTATCTGGCTCTGAGCACATTCAGAACTTTTCTTTCCAAAAGTGTTACGTGCTGCTTGGGATTCACTTACAGGTAAACACAAGGACAAGCAACTGAAAAAAGGAAAGTTTACTAGCTTGTCTGTCCTCTGGATTTCTTTGAGATGCTTTGACCCCTTTTATGTATTCTACTTCCTGCTTCCCCTCCGCCCCCATCACTTCCACTCTCATCTATACTCGGAGCATAGAAAGATTGGCAATAGGTCATGCCTTGTTCTTGCATCTTTTATACTGTCAGTGTAGCTAGGAGGCATGTGCAGAGTAAGTAGCAGCTGTTATAACTCTGTTGCAGGTGTATAAAGCACATGAGTAACCTTGTGTGTCTGTCTGTCTGTCACACCTATCTGGCTACACAGCTTGGACTTCAGTTATTTCTCAACCTACAGTCCAAAAAGCAATTACTTGGGAATGATGGCTATGTAACTATTTATACAAATACAAACACCACTGACAAAATCAATGTAATGTACAGAACAGGGACTTGAATCTGTCTTTTCCAAGTGAATTTCCTGGCTATAGGGCTATTAATAATTCCTTGTTACTTTCTTTCCTCTAGACCTGAAAAGTTCTACCTTTAAGTTTCAGAAATGCACCCAGATATTTTTGGGGTTGACAATTCCCATCCTCCAGCAAAGAAAATTAATTTGTTTCTATATCAGTGTTCAGCTCATGAAAATATAAAGCTTCCCTTTCCTACTGTCACTTAGTATTTCTGTACATTCATGTTTCTGTCACTGTAGTTTTAAATAAACATCAAATTAAATGCAAAATCTGCTACATATTAACTTTGTGTATTTGTTGTGTATGATACTTTGCATAATGTTTGTTTTTCTGGACACTTCACAATTGCAAAGGTTTCTGTTATCCTTAAGCTGAAACTCAGCAATAGCTAATAGCATAAAGATTGTGACACATATTAGGTTACAAGTGAGAAACATTTTCACTAATAATTTTAAATAGTGACAGAGGTAAGTTATTTCACAAGTCTCTGTTAAATAAACCTTTTCTAATGAAAGAAGACTGCTTTTTGTGCAGCCCTTGATGTTTTTGGCTTATTTCATAGACTTCATCCGTAGAGGAAGAACGTTGATTCAAGCTTCAGAAATGTCATTCTGAAGTGCAGTGGGAAGTCTGGTATTACACTTGTTGCAGTCATCGTATGCATTAACTGCAGATTTTTAACTCACCTGTTATATGGAACATAGACATAGAGGTCTGGATATTTTCATTTTACGTTAATTTACATTTAGTTTCAGAACCACCAATAAGAACTTGTGCATATGTATCTATATTAAGTTTTGGTCTTTGTCAGAAGTATTTTTGTGTGGGTCTTAAAATAATGCCATTTCAGGCAGCGTTAGGGTTCCCTCACATTTCTCCTCTACAGTAGGATATGAGTAGATTTTAATCTGTGAAGTGCTATTATATTAGTATGTGTAACTACTTCAATTTTATGACAATTAGTAATTTGATTTTCAAGTTGGTATAATAGTTCTGAGGTGCTTTGCAATTTAGGTATTTTTAGAATAGTACAAAAAAATTATTATTGGTAGAATATCTGTGTAGCAGTGTACAGAATCAACATACTCGCCTTTTAGTTAACCAGTTAAACCTGAAACATAAAAGATCAGGTTTATTTTACATGGAACATCCACTATTGAAGTAAATGCAATTATGGCTAAAATATTGATACTCTTTTTGTGTCAGAGGATTTTCTAATACAAAAATATTTTCTGGATAGTAAGATATTCTTCACACTTAGTGTTAAGTGTGCAGTCCCTCACAGTAGCTTTGCAACTGAATAGGAGTTGTTATCAGATACTAACTAATGTTTTTAAAAATTAAATGTAAATAATATAGCATATGTAGCATTTTATATAATGTGATATTTGTGGTATTAATGGATCTTTAAAAATGTTCTGGGTGATGATTTGTATTAGTTCTTTTGCACAATAGGAATACTATGTGAAATGCCATATAAACAAGATGGAATATGAAGACAGCCAAATGTTCTTTTAAATATGTTTTAGACAAACATAGAAATTTTTTTCTGCAATGTAAATTCAAACTCTGGTTTACTCCATCTGTAAAGGTTCTTTCTAATAATTCTGAGAAAATGGTAATACCCATGCTTCTGTCGTGCTTTTCCATGTTTGTTTACAAGTGCAAAAGTAGTTTTTCTTTAGTGACACAGTAAAATTTATATGAATGGCAGAAAGAAGAAAGGGTGTTGTTGTTTTTTTTTTGTTGTTGTTTTTGTTTTTTTTTAATGTAGGAATGTAGAGTTTTTTCTCTATAGGGTACCTATTTTGTATTCAGAAATAAAATTAAAGGTAGACTGTCTATATTTTACGCTAATTTTGCCTTTTGCAAGTCTTCAGAGCTCTAGATGTCTGAATTGTTCCTTCTACCTTTCAAGATTTGAAGAACTACACATCCTGATTCTTGGTGTAAAATAAAAAGAAATTAAAAAATTGACACTTGCTGTGAAGGATAGACAATACACATATATAGCATGTTAAAACTGTGCATATTCTCTTATAGAATGCCTTGCAGCTGTGGAGATATACTGAAGGAAATATTTTTTCCAATGCTTTCTTGAGTGAACAATCTATCAAACCTTGCTAGGAAAAGGAAATATCTTTAAAAGTTTTCATTATATTCTCAGCTGTATTAAATCAGTGGTATTAAAAGAATGGATTTATGCACTCTGGTACCTCAACAAAGTAATCTGTAATGGGATTGTTTCACTGTGATGACAGAATTGCAAATTATGATTAACAGTGTAAAATATTAAGYATGAGACATTTTGTATTTCTCTTTGCTAGCAAGTTCCTGAAGGACATAAGATTTTAGATCTTGTCACACTCAGAGGCAGAGTCTCACCTAACCTGGAAAACAGAAAGATAAAAAGGAGGAAATAGACCTGTAGAGAACAAAGCTCTTTGGGATTTTCAGGGACTGGCTTGGAATCTCTTGAAAAGAAACTGAGTTAATGATTGACCTTGGGGAAGGAGTGAAAATAATGAGGTGTCATTGATTTTTCATAATTGCCAACGCTATAGGTGATAACCGGAAGCAATAGATTGTTTTATCTTGAAAACACCCTTCAAAAGCTGTTTTAGATGCCATTATACCACAACAGGCAAGCAAAAAATTAGTGTGCTTATATATGAATCTGTTAATCTTGCCTAATTTAATGCACTGAGAAATCAAGTCTAACTGTTGTGGGGTTTTTTTGGTGTGGTTTAGGGTTTTTTGGGGTTTTTGTTTGTTTGTTTGTTTTTTTAAATGAGCAAGTAATTAAGTAATTCTGTGACTTTTTAATGGAGGAAAGTCTGTCCAGCATGTTTTAAGTGTTGTGATAAAATAGCACTGAAGTAAAGGATAGCTTTAAACTCTTTTTTTGTAACACATGGGCTATAACGTTGCAGGCTATGTTTTGGTGTGGGTTGGTTGTGTGGTGGTTTTTTTTTTNTTTTTTTTGGACCATCTGTTCATGTACTATTGCTTAATAATGAGAAGGATAGAAGTAGAGGAAAGGCAAAAATATCTGAAGGTAGCTGAGAAAAGTCTTGTACTGCAGCTTGGAGAGTGGCATGTGAAAAATACAAGCTCTTCACTGACTCTTAGACTGTGTTGATAGCATAATAGGGAAGCATAACAAGAATAGCTTTGGAGAGCTAAATAGTTGGTACTGAGGATACTTTGGGGAATTTATGCTGAATTCCTGGCAATAGGTGTAGCAAGTAAGAGCTCAAGACGGGGACAATCAGAAGGTCTTCTTTAAAAGCCAGTGGGACCTTTTTTTTTTTTGTCTCTTCTCTTTTCTTCCAAGAGAGAGAAAAGTTGCTTTTGTGCTTTTTTCTCAAAAGTTTACAGTGCGCTAGATGCTGAAGGAAATACAATTTGACAAGAACTTGGAAGTGAAGGTACTCACCATATATGAAACTTGTGCTAAAAAACTTTCAAAGAATTTTCAGTTGTATGTGTAATTTAACCAGAGAAACTTTCAGAGAATCATAGAATATCTCGAGTTGGAAGGGACCCATAAGGTTCATTGAGTCCAACTCCCTGCTCCTCGCAGGACTACCTAACACGATCACAGCACCAAGCCTGTCAACTTCTTCGGGGAGCCTGTTCCAGTGACCAACCACCCTCTCAGTGAAGAACCTTCTCCTAATGTCCAATCTGAAATTCCCCTGATGCAGCTTCGTACCGTTTCATGAATGTTCAGTTAGGTTCTTAAATCTTATGCTTCATTCTAGAAAACTCTTTGATAGAGGAATATCTCCCTTTATTTTTTCTCTTTCTTTTTTTTTTTTTTTTTGTTTTTTTTGTTAATTTTTTTTTTTTTTTTTTTTTTTTTTTTTTTTCTTTCTACTCAAAGCAGACAGATTTAAAAAAAGTATTTTAAGGAAATTTTTTCCATATTACTATAGTAACATTGTAAGAGAACAACCAGGTACTCAGAAATTACGAAGCATAAAAACTGGTTTTCTGTAGAACCTCTAATGTCATTACAGAATATATGTTGTGTTTCCACAAGACAAAACTCTTAATGTAAAAAATAGACAGTGCTCAGTTGTTCTGTACTGTGGTCAGGTAGTCAATCAGTGGTTTTTTTGGCAGAACTTCTGTGTCATTTGCTCTAGAAACTGGAAGAATGTGTATTGAATGAAGCGGGATAAGAAAAGAAATAGCGGTATGATAGATTAAAGGGGTTATATGTGACCTGAGTGATGATGTTTCTTGCTGGCTCTGCCACTGCGTTTCTCCTTATTACTKGCCCAGTTGTTTCAGGCAGAGCTTTTGCAAATGTCTGCTTATGTGTTTCCGATTTTTCTGGGTTGTCATCCTTCTGATCCTAAGAATTCTGTAAATGCTAAGTGTTTAGAATTGCGGATGAAGTCATTGGAAGTCTCAGATAATCTATTGGGGGAAAAAAAAAAAAATCAGTCATCCAGTGATTGGGGCATCTCACACTTTGTATGGTGAGACGCATACTGAACAGCTCATAAGTGAGAATGCTGTTAAGTCACGTCTGTGAAATCAAAACATTATTAGTTAGGAATCTGGGAAAGGTATTTTTATGAAATAGCCACATAAATTGGGGAGAATAAATATGTAACTTTTCAGAATTTAATTCAAAATGTAATAGTAATTTACACTTTGATTAAATTACAAATGTCACAAAACTTTTAAGGGCCTGTTCGTTAACATAGGAGCTGTTTGTTATTTTATTTTTGAGAGAGAAATATAAAGATCAAAACTATAACAGTTGCAGTCTTTAATATGTTTAAGACGCATATTGTGCTAGAGATAATGTGATGGTTTTACAGAACTATTTCTGTAGGCCATTAGGCTGTAGTATTGCTCTTTCATAATTCCTATTACTACAATATATTGTTTAGTTCATGCACACCATGTTTAGTCAATAAACAAACATCCAGAGCATGTGGAAAGTTCATTTTCCAGAGGTTTTGGAAAAATCTAATTAGATGAGATAATGTAGTGTTACGGTAATGCAAAAGCTAAAGTATAAAATACGTTCACTTGTAATCTGAGCACTGCCCAGACTGCTTTCTGTTAAGTGTTTTCTGTTGGAAATTGCTTGCATTGAAAATGCAGCAGTGCTTTCTGATGAAGGAAAACCCTTTGAATGATGCTGTTATTGTTACGATTTTACTTAACAAAGTCTTGAAAAAATTTAATTTCATAACTTAGAATGTTCAAGACTCTTTGTTTTCATGTAATATTACCAGTGCAGTGGTCTGAGAAGTAGAAGAGCGATGTACTTGTTCCAGATCTTGCTTGGCTTCTTTGAATAGACTGTGCTGATATTTCAGGATATTTGGCACTTGATAGGATATGATCTTTAATTTATTTCCAGTTAGTCTTGCAGGACACTGAGTAAAATTTGAGAAATTAATTTTAGAAAATAAAGACAGCACAAGATGTGCTCAGGGCCTGGACCTTTGAAGCCCAGTGAGCTTTATATGTATTCATGTGAAAGTACAGCATTTATGCTCAGATAATGTGCATATCTCCTACCATCTGCAAAAACAGAAGGGAGAGTTGTCTTTGTGATAGCTCAGTATACCACCAGATTTTTAGTCCTCAAAGCTCTACTAAAATGGTAAATGCTTGTTACATAGTAGCTCAGGATTTTCCAGAATTACTGGAGTGAAAACTCACTAGCTTTCCAACAGCTTGACAGAAGTTCTGCATTCATGGCAATGTCATATTTCCCAGAGGAATATTTGAAGGTTGGATTAGCAATAATGTAATAGGATTTTTTTGTGTGTGCTAGTGTTTTTCTAGTGATATAATAAATTCAGTCCCTAAGAAAATGAGAAAGAGTAATATTTATGTAGGAAGGCACTTTTTTCAGTGATGTTTAAAATTAAAGTGACTGCCCTTTATCCAAGCCTGAGTCATTGTCCACTTCATAATTTTGATGCCTCTCTGGAAGACAGGTACATGCAACCTTCCAAAACGTGAACAGCATTTGCATTTTCTTCTAAAATACAGAAGAGGGTTATCGGCAGTGATGATGGTATATTAAACAGCCTTGGAGCAAGGGCTGAAATTGAGTCACCTTGCTAGCTGTAGAGGCTTGTACATCTTCTGTGCACTCCAGTGAATCTGGACTTATTTCTGCTCAAAGAAGAGCTTTCAACAGAAGAGGTGCAATATGCAATCCATCACTCTAGGGTGCTTTCAGAAGGGGAACATGATTTTCAGCCTTAGCGGAGGTAATCAGTATATGTGTCTTTTAGTTGTTCAAGAATGGAAGGAGCGGGCAGAATACACTCTGAACGTCCTTATTAAACTGAGTTCTAAGAGGAAGACAAAGAACATTCTTTAGTTCAGATAGATCTTAGTTTTGAGCAAGACACTTCGTATCTTAGTGCTGACAGTATTAGAGGCATTTCTGAACATGTGCAGAAAGGAAGTGATAGACATCTGCAGTACCTTCTGCTGTTGCAAGGAAGTTTTCATGTAAATGTTTTGGTTCTAAGTACTTATATTTACAAATTACAACTAAAACTCAGAAAGTCTTACTTTATAACTATCCCACCTTCCAGCCATGAGAATATTCAGATCATTTGGTTCAGATTTGAATTTCTCTGATTCTGAAGGGTCACAGGACTTCGAATAGTAAGAGAAGTGAGATTATTTGTGTAAGTTGTGTTATCTGGAAGATAATTTGCCTACTCTTTCTATTTATTGCTGGCATGTATGAGTTGTTCTTCCTCTGTTGTTTAGCCCTTATACTGGGGCAGTGTCTCTTCTCACTCAAGATTGAAAGTTCTGGTCTACTGTCACCTCGATCCATATTTAATGACCTTATAGAGCTAATCTAATATTAGAAGTACAGAGCCTGCTTTTTCTTCAGCTAGTATCTGTAGATAAAGTAAACTTCTAAAATTTAGATGGGTAAAGGTAAATAATGATTAACAACCAAATATGGATATAAATATCTATATTTAGATGTTGGTAATTGAGCATAACCACTTGCTTAAACAGTGTGCCTAGAACATTTTGTGTGCAACTATTGGAAACATATATAACTAAGTATCAGGAAAACCTACATCAGGAGTAAGGCTGGAAAGTGTTGAGTAATTCAAGCTAAAAATCATTCAGATGAATTGTAATTTTTTTTTTTTTTTTAAAAAAAAAAAACCAAACAAACACTTAAACCCCCAAGAAATTCAGAGGCAATGCCTAAGCAAAACCCCAATGTGTTAAACCTTATCTTTAATTCTAACTTTAAAAGTATTGTTTATTGTAAATAAATCTTTACAAACTAATTGTTAACTATCAGATAAGCTATGGTAAATGAATTTCCAAGAACTGATTTTGAAAGCTATTCTGTTGTAAAAGAAATTTTGTAGCACTGATACTGCTCAAAAAATAAGAGATAAAGGTATTGAGATTCAGGACTCCTTCCTTTAGATAGGAAAGGGAACCAACATGTTAAGTGAAATTTTGAACCACGTTCAGTTCTATTTTCTTAGCAAAAAAACCCTCATTAACTTGATCATTTCTCATTTTGTGAAACAGTCATTGATGGATTAAAAAGAACCCCATAAATTCGTACTTATTCTGTATATAGGGATTGTTCTGTATGCATACATCTGCAGATGGGGAGAACATCAGGGTGTAGCAGAAGAACTAAAGGGGGCCTTCAGGGTGGCCCGCTTCTTCCGGTGAACACAGGGTACTGGTCATGACAGCACCACAGAAGTCCTACAAGCCTTTCTGTGGTAAGTTTGCTATAGTGAATGAATTATTTGTCAGTTACACTCGTATTTATGTTTGTGATCACAGAACTAACAATTTGTGCATGTATCTTGGAAAATTTTTTTTTCTAATTTTTCAGTTAAATTTACTTTGTATTTCAATTTCTCTGTTTATCTTCTGTTTTAAGGGGTTGGATAATGATATGAGCTGCAAATCAATTTAGGGTTCTTTTTTCCTTTTCCTGTCTTGCAGATACTTATCATCTGGTAGGAAATGCATTGCATAAGAGAAGGGTCAGAAAAAGAAATTGATGATCCCAGCTTGAAAGACTAAATTGAGGCAGGTAATGATGCAGTTCCTTGGCTTGTAATTCTTCCCGTTTGATATGAGGACTACATAGTAGCTGTGTCTTAGAATGCTGCATGATATATATTAATGAAACGAAGTACAGAATCACAATCCTTTTACCTAATTGCTTCGTAAAAAAAAAAAAAAAAAAAAAAAAAANGTTGTACCATTCTTTCTCTTAGATCACCCCTGTGATGAGATCATCCAGTGTACCACCGTTTTCCTCCTAGAAAACGTGGACAATAGGAGGATCAGAAGAAGCCTGTGAAAAAAGGATTATGTTGCACTCATTTTTTTTCTTTAGAAATATTTCCTCATGTTGTAAACTGTTCTAAAGAAAATGCTATCATCCAAAATTGCAATAAGATGAAGAGCTTACAATAAAAGTATATAAAACGTAGTTATTTTTAAGTATGTTTTTATTACAAATGCAAAGAAACTTTGGCGTTAAGTTTTTCATAAAATAATACACTTCCAAAACAGTGCTTACGGAGATATGGTATGGAGGACTTGAACAATGAAAGAAACAAGTAGACATATGAGATCTAACTTATAAAGATGTTTTATTGTTGGTATGTTTGCTACTAAATGAAAATATTATATCCATTTCCTTTTTATTCCCTCTAAATTTAGTGAAGCTGATGTAAGATACCTCGTAGTATCTTTTTCCATTCTGTTATGTTTAACAGACTTGCATAGGATTTCATCTGCAATGACTTTGCTGCAGAGTGATGTCATTGATTAGTATTACACTTGACTTACGCTGATGCAAATAAGGAAAGAGTCAAACCATTGGTTCATAGAGACCTACTGACTGCTGAAGTTCAGCCTTGAAATTCAGTCTTCTGAATAATGGCACACAGCAATATCCAAATAGAAAATGAATAATGTATGTAAAGGGAGCTTTTAGCATGCTGAGATACTGACTACGGACCTGTTACTGAAGAGATTTCTGTTAGGTAGGAGTTGATGCCAAGAATTTTTGACGTTTGTGGGATAAGTCCATCAATTGGCAGGATATGTGAAGAAGTGATTTTGGAAATGGAGGTTATGTGGTAAGACATAGGGGCCTAGAAAATCTGCTAGACTCTCCATAGAGAGCTGTAAATAACTAGATAGTATTTAACCAAGAAGCAATGGAGTAAGTAAACTATGAAATAAATTGTTTCTGTAATATGTCAACAGAGTTATGTAGTTGGCAAGTTTCCACCAGGTAACTTTTTATACTATCTAGGTTTCAGTTCTTCCTCTACACAGTTTCTCTCTTCTTTGTACAGTTAGCCTACATCTTATAGTTTTTAACCCTTAAACTATTTATAACCCTTTGTTTTGAATTATCTTGTGCCAAAATGTCTTTATGTACAAGCTTTGTTACCTGATGTCAGCAGAGCTTGGGTAATAGCTGTTAACAGTCTACTATTATATTTAAATTAAGGAAAATCTATCAATTCATTGAGTTGCTAGGTAGGTTACTAGATTTTTTTTTTTGTCATTTAGTGACAGTATTGTACATTCTGTATTCACTGAGAGCTTCTAAATGCACAGTAAGTAGCTAATTTAAAAATATGGAACACATATGAATGGCATTTATACCCATTATACCCATTATACTGAAGATTTGGCATGTTCAATTAGTAGTATGCACTTAAACCAGGGACAGAAATATAAGATTCAGGCTCCCTAGTGACTTACAGAAGGCCCAGACCAAATTCCCCACAGGGAGGTTTGGGAAGGCCTAGAAAGTAAACTACTATGTTTGAAAAGATTGTTAGGACTGACCTTGTCTAAGCCCATAAAAACTTAAGTAATAGATATGAAATAAATGTGAAATGCAACATCTCAGGCAGCATAAAGAGGAGTTGTAAGAAATGAACCTGAGAGAACTGACTAAATCAGGTTGCAATGTTTGCTCTGTAGTGTGAAGGTAGTATGAAAAATAAAAGAATAGTCAGTGTGAGTTATGGAATCCCTAAAGAGAAGTGTCAGCATTAACAGAGGCTTAACTCCTAACAGAGAAGTATCAGAAGAAAAACGGGTGGATTGAAGGATGGATGAAGCATAAGTATATTCAAGCAAGGGGTGATACCCAGTGCAGCCTCAGAGCATAGAAATTTTCTGTTAACGTGATAATCAATGAGTTAATAATGTTTATGTTCTAATAACTGGGCTTAAGACTAAATGATGAAATAAAATTATTTCATCCCCTAAAATATAGTGGTCTATAAAGTGGAGACTGGCAACAAGTAATGCAAAGCAAATGTTGAGTGAAATTTTACTCCATCTGTGTTGTAGTTTTCACTTGTTTAGCACCTTTTGCTCAGCTATTTCAAAGAGCTCTACAAATACATTATTAATATGCCAGTGAGATGTATTATATTTTGAAACTAGTAAATAAAAAGAAGAAAAAGGGTGGTTCCCCTTCATTATACATATTATAGTCTGTGTCAGCACACAGGCTAAGGTTTGCTCTGTTTTCTATTCTGAGTTTTAGGTCATAGAATATTATAAAAAGAATTCACTTGGTACATGCTTATCCACAAATTTTTATTATGCTAATTTTATCAACAGTATAGACTCTGAATTGTTAATGTATTTATTATGTGATAATTAAATAGAGATCAGGAATTTTTCAGATTTGCTTTTCTTGTTGTGGCTAGGGATTCTCAGCAACAGATTGTGATTTCCAAAGATAATTGCTCTTTTTAAGTCAAACTATACAAATGCAGATCTCCATAGTAACACTGTAGATTCTTCTGCCAACCTCTGTGCTCTTGCAAATTTGCTTGTCAATCTGAAGGTAGTTTCACAGTTGTATGAATACAGTCTTTGTCGTGTAGTTATAATGTAGAAATAAGATCAACAATTTTATTGGCCATTTTGCTTATAGTAGCATGTATTGTATATCCTTTCTCATTTACATTGAAGGTATTTTATGTGCTTGGCTCATTTGTGGGTGGTAAAAAGTGTTCTGAAGGGGAATTTTAGCTAGTAGTTGTACTACATAGCATGTGTTTAGTTTAAGACACACATGTTGGAGAAACAGCTTATTGACTGAGACAACTTTAAGATGATTCTTTTAGTATGTTGAGAATTCTGTTTCTATTCTGCAAATCTCTGTTCACTAATGAGATAATTAGCATTTACCCATCATGGGAATTACTAGCAAAATGACCTGTGCTAACTGAATCAAAATGGCATAAAAATAATTGCTCCAGCTCAGAAATATTTTCATACATAATGAGTTAGAAATGTTCATCCAAGTTGTGTAAGTAAATAACCTGAATCAGCTAACATGTAAAGGTATATATCGCTATTAATACCATGATTCTGTGGTTAAGTTAGATTTGATATTGGCCAGTAATCCTAAAATGACTTGCTTACTTTCTCAGTTCAGAATGAATCTCAGTTTTGTGATAAGGGAAAATCATCTAACGCATCCTTTTCAATGTCATAGAGACCTTTAGAGGAGGTTCCTGCTGCTTTCTGTAGCCATGGGTGAGAGCAAGAAATGGAACAAAATAGATACATGTTGCAGAGCGATTAGTGTGGCACAGCTTAGCCTCCCATGGTGCCAGACTTCTCTGACTCCACTGGGAAGCAGTGCAGTGTGTCCACTATGCTGCTCAGAGGTGGTTGAGCTGAAAAGAAGCACTGTGTGTGCTTTCCTGATCTCAGATGGAGGCAGCACTGTGGATTCTAAAAACTGTGGGTCCTGATTACTGCTGGCATATAAGGTGTCCCTAATGGACTATCTATAAGTTGACTTTCACTGTCTGATAAAGAAACAGTTCTTGAATGGGACTTAATGGGGCTGTGCAATTGTTAGACTGGGCAGATGATGTAGCTCCATATGAAACACTGAATGTGTGTTCTGACCTACCTTCACACCATAAAATGAGAAGTAATCTAATGCATGATCAAAATGCTGTTGGCTTAGTGACAGGATGTACCTGCTTATGTATGGGAAATGTCTGTATTTTTACTCATGAAATGGATGTGCATTTGGTCATATGATTAGTGATGGGCTGCAACTTTTTCAGGAAAATAGTAGCAGTGTGCAGGCTGGCATAACTGTCCAGTAGGCAGAAAGAGAGAGACTGTGGGCTGAATAGATTGTTCTGGTTTCCTACATACAGTGGGAAGTTTACCACTTTTGATGATTAAAAATGCTCATTTTGYGGAACAACTGGTATTCTGATACTGATGTCTATACTTAAGATCATGTGAAACTTATTCAGGTATATGAAGGGCCATGTAGATGTCTATTCAATAATGCTGCTGATCAATATGTGCAAATCTTGCAAGGGAGAAGGTGTGTACTATCGGTGCATAGTAAACTGTGCAGAAAATAATTTCGGATTACTAAATCATGTTGTAGCTGGATCTAGTCAATGTTACATGATGACTTGATATTCAGAAAGCTTTTTTGTCTTGATTTATAGGTAGATCTTATAGAACTGGACTGGAAGTCCAAAGTCAAAAAGTCTAAGTTGAGACTTTTAATGGCTATAACCCATCTGCTTTTTATATATTCTTCAGTTCATCTGTGGGACAGAGATCTCATGAATATGCATATGCAGTCAACTGATGAGCAGAAACAATCTATAAGGAACAGACCATTAATAAGATATAGGTAGTCGATCTTTTAGCTTTCTGGAAGTTTGTTGTATTTGACAAGCCATCTTCATTTCTTCGTGTTTTTTCAACTGTTTTTATAAATTGTAGGTGTGGGGTTTTTTTGTTTTGTTTTGTTTTGTTTTTTGTTGTTGTTGTTGTGTTTTTTTTTTGTTTGTGTTTTTTTTTTTGTTTTTGTTTTTTTTTTTTTTTAAATTAGGTTATGAAGCTTTTAGTAGATACAGTTGCTGGAACATACCTTGGAAGGAAATTAAACCTGACCTTTGGATGACCTGATAGAAAATGACTGTTATGTTGTTTGCAGTTACACTTTTATAGCTTGCTGTTTGTGATATGAAAATATCTTGTGTATGCCATCCTTCTCTGTATAGGGCCACAAAATGGCAGAAATTGGTGTAGGGGGCTGAATTACAATTGCTGCAGAAACTATGATTAGGACTTTACTGGTGTGTATGTGCAATTGTTACTTTTTTCCACTAGTTTGCATTTACATTATAAGAAGGGTCAACAGCTAAGTTTATCATACTCTTCTGATTTCCACAGACACCATTTTGAAAAAGTTATTCAACAAAGCTTTACATCACTGTGTTCTAATAATCTTTTGGCTTAAAGTTCTTTGTACTTAAATGGTGGTGCTGTTCTTGCAGTCATTTTGACACCTTTATGATATGATCTTTCACAGCAGAATCATTTACATTTTACTCTATTTAAGGCTATACTGTGCTTGAAAAGTCTACTTTCAGACCAATCAATTTATTTCTGGTCTGAATCTGTTAAAGCTAGTTGCACATTATTAAACTACATCGTTGCAATTCTTTACTTTGTAGCCAAATACTTTGCATATTAGGAAGTTGGATATTTAGGCATAAAACATTGCAGTAGCAAGAGTAATAAAACATATAGCTTTTGCAAATTGTGCTCCCAAATGATTTTTTTTTTTTTAAGGTGGTTGTAAGAAGAGGTATAGTTTTAATGGACACAAGGGTTTAATTAAACCACAGAACTCCATTTAAAATTTCAGTTTATGTACTGCAGAAGATATCCAGGACTTTTTAGGAAGTGCCTGAACCAGAGACCAAAAGGGTTGATGGCATCTTGTCTATATGTACCATATTTGTCTTACACTGGGTAAGTTACGTTTTAATTGCAATGTACAAGCAATAGTAGGTGGCTCAAACTGGGCTAGGGACTCAGTGCCTTTTGATGTGTGTTCCTGAACTAGAGTATGTGAAAGCAGGTAAAGATAGTTAAAAACTAAAATGTTACTAAGGTATGAAGGAAAAAAAGGTAATGGATGCATTTAGATGTATCAGTGTTGGGACCCCATTGTAAATAGTGAATTATGCAAACCTAACTGAAGTCAGTCTATTCACTATAGCTTGTTCAAGTAGTGGGCAGAGCAGTCAGTTGCCTTGATGGTAATCTGTCTGCCCTTGTCTATGCTGAGAAACCGTGAATCATCTGCTCTAAACCAGAAAGCCTTCCAATCTCCCCAGCTGCATAGGGAGGGGTTCAGAATGTCGAGTGGCTCCCTTCCTGTGACAATGATTTCTGCCACAGCCCCTCCTTGAAACTCTAAAAGGAGTGTTTTCTTCGCTTGTTCAGCTCCATTTTGCTCCCCAAAGCATGAGAGGAACAGGAAGGTGAATGGGACTTCACAAGAGAACGGAGAAACGGTAAGGAAGAGAAAGCTGCTGCTTCTAGGGCGTGAATTGAGGTCCCTGCAGTACCTCTGGGCTGGACATGAGCATTACATTGTCCTGTGCTCCACATAAAACAGAAAATGAGATCGTCTGAAGAAGGATGGCCTGGGGAATAGCAGAAGACAGCATTAAACCTCTGCCCTTGCCTGTTACTCTCTTTCAATTCCTTTCTTCTACCTAAAGATCTAACAAGTGTCTCTCTGAGAAGCCTTGAGCTGACTCTGCCATTATTTTGAAACAAAGATGACATAAAATGTTTAAAATAGCAGTAATTCCAAATTTTTGAGTTTGAAAATATAGATGTAGAAATCAGATGATATATAGCATGTAATTTTTTTTCTCAGTATATTAAAGCACTTTTATTTGTTGAAACTATACCTGTTGTCTTCAGCCCTTCTGGGGTAAATCTGGCTCCAAAAGTTACCAAAACAAAACAAACCCTGTACTTATACTGAGGTAAGTTTAGTGCCTAAAAATGTAAAAAATGGAAAGCATTAGATAACTCTGGTTTGTCATTGCTACCACTTCTGTTTGTAACATGGTGGGATTATTTTTAATACATGTGGTAATGTGTTCTGTACAGAATTTGGTATCCTACATCATGCAGTTTTTCTCCATTTGTCTGTTTTCCAGTCTTACCCTGTTTACATCATCACATGGATTCCTGAAGTTCTGAAAATTCTCCTTTAGGGTCTGATTTTAATCACAGCAGATAATACCAGTAATTTCAGTGGAGACTCTTTTGATTTACATCTTTAGAGAAAACTAAGCCTTTAGATATTTATGATATCTGTGCATTCAGCATTTATTATAAGTACTGATGCACAGCAAAGTAGTTTGTAATCTGTGCCTCAGCCCCTGAGCTATAGATATTCATGTTCAGCATATAGTTACACAAAAGATGCAGTCTCTAAACTGTGTAAGGAAGTGGTGTCTTGCTGCTTATATTGCCCTGAGGTAAGGAAAAGGAATAAAACAGACATTTTTTTTTTTTTCTTTAAAAAAAAAAAATAAATCTGAGAGGGGAAGCGGCATTATTTTGAAGAGACAATATCAGATATTTTTAACTCTGTCATAATTTTAATGCAGATAAGGATCTGTAGCATCTTTTATGCAGTGAGAAAACAATTTTTTTTTTTTTTTTTTTCCCCCCCAATCATATTTTCAGTTCAGGGGTGGTTTTTTGTTCTGATAAAAAGGGAACACTGAAAGTGGAAACTTGAACAGATGGATTCAAGTTACCAAGCAACACTTTGTTTCCCAGGCAATGGAAAAAGAATTGGAGCAGGTGCTAAGTGGATTGTGTTTTGTTTTTGTTTTTGTTTTGTTTTTTTTTTTCTTTTTAAAAATTTTTAATTATTGTGAGCTGATGTATGAACTTCAGTTTAACAGACTCTTGACAGACTTCATAGAATGATAAATATTCAGCTGGATAATAACTACTTGTGCAGGTTGTTTACTGTGTGACTTGAATGGTTCTTTTCTGTAGCTACGGTAGCGCACAGTATAGGCAGCAAGCAACACATCACAACTAGTTTTTGTAGATGACACTGGTGTTGTGTTTGCTTCACTCCAATATTTGCATATACAATCAACTCTATTTTACAATATTCTGATTTAAATGTATTCCTGTAATGACGCATTCAGGCTCTTCTGCAGAATATAAATTTCAGAGTGAAATGAATGTTCTGCATTCTGAAATGTTTAGACATTACCCCCTACCTCTTCCCTGCTGAGAAAGACTGACTTGGTTGGCGTATCTCAACTGACAGGTAGTTCTGCATTGAATTGGTGGGTTTGGTTTCTGGCAAATCCAAAAATGGGATTTTTTTTAAAAGGTCAATGCAAAATAATTTCTCTCTCTCTCTCTCTCTCTTTTTTTTTTTTTTTGGGGGGGGGGGGGGCAGGGGAGTGTGTGGTGAATTTTTTTGGCAAGCATAAAATTTAGTTTTAGGTTAAAAAGCATGATTCTTTCTTTAAATTTAAGAGTTGCATTCTAATTTTTTGTTTTGAAAAAGATCAAATGCAATGGAAAATAAAAGCCATTTCAAATATTTTTCCCAAACATTTCATTTAACACTTCGAAAAATTTTGATTGCTTTAGACTTCTAAAGGTTTTTAAAGGTAGTTTAACAAAATGGAAATATATTTGTTTCAGTGTTGCTTACAAGCTTTTTCTTAAAAACAAAACAAAACGGGCACCCCCCAAAAACCCAACACCCAAATTGTATGAAAAATTGTCCATCTCTCTTCCAGAATTAGGTTAGTGCTCTCATGTTCCTCTGTGTCATATATTTGCATAACCTAACAGCTATATGGAATTTCTATTAATCAATGATACTTTTTACTACTGTGTCATCCATACAAATATGTACACCTATTTATTTCAAAATAATATTACATTGCACACTCAAATTGTATGTAGTGGAAAAAGCTAATAAAAGAATATTAATGTTTATATGATATATTGTTAAAAAAAACAACTTCTGTGGATATAAAGKATAGTGCTTAGGCAATCCTGTTGTGCTTTAATTTGATCCAGCAATCCAACACTTTTACCTGCACATGTATTAACTACTTGGGAATATAGGGATGAAATTTGTCTGAATAGCTAGGGGAGATAATTTTGTTAACTGAGAGCTTTGACATTCTGTTACATGACGATATGATAACTGTAATCTTTATAGTTATGTTATAAAATTAGGATATCTAATTTTTCATCTACCAGTATCTCCAAGTCCTCCTCCATAGGGCTGCTCTCAATCCATTCATCCATCACCCAGTCTGTAGCGGTACTGGTGATTTCCCTGACCCAGGTGCAGGACCTTGCACTTGGCCTTGTTGAACTTCATGACGTTCACAAGGGCTCACTCCTCCAGCCTGTCCAGGTCCCTCTGGATGGCATCCCTTCCCTCAAGCGTATCAACTGCACCACTCAGCTTGGTGTCATCCACAAGCTTGCTGAGGGTGCACTCAATCCTACTGTCTGTCATTGATCAAGATATTAAATAGTATTGGTCCCAATACAGACCCCTGCGGGACACCACAAAAAACACCACAAAACTTTGTTAGCATTTTTTAAAAAATTGCTATGCCAGAGAGAGAGTAATTTTGGTAAGAGGAAAAAAGATTAATGATATTGGGCAAAAAAAGAAATGATTCTCTAGACATTTTGTTCCTTCTACAATGAAAAGAAATAAATTTTCAAGAATTCTGGTGAAAGTAGAGTTTCAGTAGCTCCTTTCAGGAAACATTCTATGTGCTTTCAATTAGAAACTAAATTGTCCCGCATGCATTTCAAGCTCCATACACAAATCGCCTTTCCACTTGAAACTTTTTATATGTGGTCTCTTGCCAGAGGACACTCTTCCAGTATGACAACATATGTGGTTGCTTAAGGTGTTTTTGACATACAAGTCAAAGAAAAGCTGAGTTTCTTAATGCTCAGATTATTTTTCCTTAGAGTCTGTCTTTAGGCATATTGGTAAAACATATATATCATAAGCCCTTCTTTTATGCATGAGTTCAGGAAAAAATGGAAGTATGATCATTGTAAATAAATATTTTGGCTAGTGATTCAATATAGTGGTTTTATCCTGGTGTAAAAACTCCTCCTTCCTACCCTTCTTCACACACCCAAGTTTTCTAATGTAGGCCAGGAGTGGTGTCAGAATCGTTGTTCAAGAGTAATACTGAGGCCAATGAGGTTATTGCTAGACTTGTCTGCGGTGCTGGACTATTGATCTTTGTTTTATAGTTTGTTGGTGGTGCCTAATTCATGCAATTTATTCCTATATTATTCTGTATTCATCAAAACTCATATTTGCCTGTTTATTTGAAAATGCTAAATGGAGAGAGAATTAGGCACGCATCTGAATATTTTGCTTAACTGTGAGAACTTAATAAATTTAAATACACCTAATTTACGAAGAAACTCTTTCTCTAGTACAGAACTTGTATAGCTATCAACTCTTTATAGTTTCCTGTAATTTCTCATTTCATATGCTCGTATCCACATTTTCATTTCTTCAAACTATAAAATTTGTTGGGATTTGACAAAATTTCTTTAACAGGTTCTCACAAAGTTCAAATACCTGTGGTAGTGGGTTTTTAAAAGACGACCAATGGCAATGTCATTTTTGGAATCCTTCCTAATAATAGGGTTTTTTTTTCCTACACACTGGAGCCAGACATGGAAATTTTCAGTGTTGTCAGTTTATGGTTTCCAGAAAGATAAAGAGTTTGATCAGGATTTCTTAAATACACTTTCATCTAAATTACTATGATACCATTTTGGCTGGGGGTAGATGTGAAGGGTTAGAAAACAGGAAAGAGAAGATAAGCTTATATGTTAAGAATAAATTAATTCCTATATGTTACATTTTTATAGTATTCTGGTTAAATAGAATTTGATCAGTCTTTCTAATGGTATTTTTGGCTGAAGAAACACTACTGTTTAGACACTTTAGGTAAGTGGCTTTTACTTAAGTGCTTTTACTTAAATAATTGATCGAAATATTAATATACTGCTGATTTAAATTTTAAAGTTCAGACAAGCTGATCGTGTAGAAGCAATACCAAGGCTTTCTTTTCCAGGAGAATGGAAGTAGTCTGCTTTGAGGTGTTTGAGAGAACTAGCAGCTCCTATACTATTGCCTGCTGTGATTTACAGATTTGTACATTTTACCTAGGAATACAAGAAGCTAGATTTACTGATACAATGGTTTCTCATGCCTGTTTTTACGTTGCCTTAGGTATAGTTGCTGCCACCTTTAATCATCTGTCTGTCTTCTTCCAATGGTTATTTGATTCTGATGTCTTTGTTCCTATTATGTCTTTATTTTTTATAAATCTTGAATTTTGTGTTAGTTTTTTAAAATCTTCTGGTTTACAATTCCATTTTCCTTCTGTTCTTTAATCAGTAGAAGCTTACCAGTTGAAATGCAGGCACTCACTGACAGCTTCATGATRCCATCTCTAAATTGCCTATTTTTCTGAAAAAGTCCTTTTATTTCTAGCACTTTGTGTCATGCTATTTTAGGCAGTTTTATGTAAATAGAAGGTAAAACCTTGAACTGCATTAACAGCATTGGTGTAGCCTTTTATTTAAGAGTTTCAGCTCAATCTCATGTAATCAGAACAACACATAGTCACTGATGTCTTAGGAACCTTAATAAAATACATCAGAAACAGAATAAAAGGAGGATCAGTTTGCAGCACCCTGGCTTTCCTGCAGCCAAGTGTCGTGTCTTATAATAAAACTGGCATAAAAAGGCAGTTTTGTTTGGGTTTTAATTAGTATTAGGTTCAGACTATGCTATGTMGTGTGGATTTTGAATACTGGTCAATAATGATAAAATCTTGCAAGGTCTATTTATTGATTTCTGAACAAAAGAACAGGACTCATCTTCCACCATTATTTTAGGAAGTATATGGTATAAACTCCCTTCTCTTGGGATTTTTTGATGTTTAAATTAGTGGTAAATTTGTGTGCTGAAGGTACTTTTGAAGCCAACACAAGATGCTAATCATAATATCCCAGAAACATGTGGAAGGAGAAAGCAATGGCCAGCTTTAGTTTAAGACTCATTTTGGTCTAAAAGTAAAGAATATTAGAGTAAATGTAATGTGAAGAAAAAGATCTGATTACCTGTCAATTTTGTGTGGGTGTGTTAATCACCCTGACAACTAAGCATCATCATGAAATCCTAGGTGTGGGCATCTGATTATGCAGAATTTTAATTAATTTGTATGTGCAAAGTGGTTACTCAGAACTATTACCAATTGCAGCGATACAGATGTCATATAGGGGATATAATGAAAGTGTAATTTCATAAAAGTACATCTTTGAGGGGTTATTAGTATAGACCTTGATGGTTGCAGAGATGATGGCACAAGTACTTTATTATGGATATAAGTATCAAGAGTTCCATTCAATACAGTTCAGGTTAAAAGAAACTATCCCTGATGTCGTTTTTTTGTGGTGTGTGGGTTTTTTTGTTGTGTGTGTCTTTGTTTTTTTAAAGGGTTTTATTAGAATCCCTGGGCTTTTTATTAAAAGAAATTAAAAAGACAAAGCAGCATCGTTCCTAAAATGATGTAATGGATAAAAATCTGGTTTCCTTAGGCTATAAGGACTTCATGAAATGTTCAGAATATCTCTTGGTTACCTGTTCAGGCAAATCTGAAACCCTCCAGATGACCTCAGATAGTAAAACAATCAGTGTAAGGTATCATGCACATGAAGTGGTAGTATCTTTGAATCAGTACCCCAAAAGTATATCCCTGAATCAGGTACCCCAAAAGAAAAAATGCATACATAGAACAACATAAATTCAAGAACTGAGCTTTGTGGGAGTCTCCAAACATTTGAATCTGATTGGAAGAAAACCCACACAAAATAATAAAGTGGGAGTCATTTTTTGATCTTCTCCAGAATCCTAAAGTCTGCTTCATTTTACCATCAGGGATAGAGAAGAAAAGCTTTTAAGTCAGCCAGCATCAGATTGATTCATAAAGCAAACAGGAAAAGTATTATAAGGCAAGGCTTCATGCTATGATAGACATCTAGGAATACTCATCTTTGGCAGTCTATTCATCTTTGGCTAAGGGGGTGGAAACTCTGGTTTGTCTCCCTGGGTAATGTGTGGAATCCTGTTTATACTCCAACTCAGTTTATGTGGCCTTGGGGAGCAAAGTCTGGTCTTAGAATTAGCTGTAATTTTTGCTGATCAGATAGTGGTATGACTGGCCAACTATTTTTCCATGACTTTTGTAGGAGAACTATATGACAAATCTATGACATACTCTTATTTTTTAAAACATTTGTGTAGTGAAGGTACTTGTTTCATCTGAGACAAACAGCTGGTGGTGATTGAGAGATTCCCTGTATAGGTGATTTGCAAAGATTTCTTTCTTTTTATAATGTGGAGAATTAGTTGTAAATAAAAAAAAAACAAGGAAAAAGGACCATTCAGATATACTTTTTCATAAATGCCCAGTGCAAAATTAGAAATTCACTGCTGTCATATGTTAGAGGTAGTTTAAATATACATACATATATCTGCAATATATTTAATGTAATAAAAAAGCAGGCAGACCTACTTAGCTTTAGGTATGCATTCAAACATGTGCACCTAATCTGACTCTTGCAGGCAGTGCTGTAGTTTATCAAGATATCAATGGGCTATTTGAGGTCAGAATCTAATTTAACAGTTTATCTAACTGTTACGGTTTTGTGCATCCCTTCTATGGAAACAGCAGAGCAGGCAAGATAGAATAGGCAAGGCAGAGTATATCCAACTCTTCTTCTTTATATTGCCAGGGTTCCTAAGAGCTTCAGTCATTGACTAAGGTATCATTGTTAGCTATGGTACAAATAGGGAATGAAAAACTGCCCGTGCCCCCAGACGTTTGCGGGCTAAGGTCATGAACAAACAGAGGAGTCTGAAAAATGAGATCAAACTGGTATGATCTAAATGGTCTTTACCAGCCATTTGACCGTAACTTGGCTACTTAACTGTAATCCTACAGATCATAAGTATTGATCTATTTCTGTATACATAAAGTTTCTGTTACCTATGGACAGCTTCCTTTATTTTAACCAAAAATGCATGCCAAACCTGACAATTTCAGCATGGGTGTCGATACTATGTCCTGTCATATACTACATTTCAAGTTAAGTAATTATGTTCAGTTAAATGGAGCACACATGACTAACTTGTCTCTTTCAGTTATTCTAATATATTAGGCCACACAATTTTTTAAATGTATTTTATAAAGATGCTTATTATCGGTAGATTTTAATTTAACAACATGCCCCAAATTACTACTCCTATTTTAAAGAGTGATTGTTTCTCAAAGTCATTGATAAGCAATATGCTTGTTGCTAGACAGAACAAGAAACTGATCGATAGTTCGTGATACAAAAAATTATTACTTTTAAGCTTGTGGGTTATTAGGTAGGCGAGACCCAGAAATGTGCTAGGATAGGCTGAGGGGGGACAGGATAATAAATGTGCACAATCCATAGTTGATTATATTTTTGATTGTTAGTTTATCAATTGATTGTCAAGTTGTACATTGTTTGCTTCACTCAGGAAAAGGGGATTTGCGAGATGGGAATAAAGATAATTAGGACCCACAGTGTCATGCTTTTTTGATGACCCCCCACCCCTGACCCCGAATTTATAAGGAGTCTGGAGTCAGCTAATGTCTTTGTGGTGAATTAACCTAGCTTCTCAGCCTACCAGGCATAAACATATTTTTCACGGTTATAAAGTTAGTTCAAATGTATATGTGGAGCACTGGGGTAAGAACAGGGAAGGACAGATATCTACCATGGCAGTCCTGTCCTTTAGAGGGGAAGGACTCTAAAGGACTAGAAACAGGACTATATCTGTCCTGTTTCAGTTTTGTTTTCTCATAAACTGCTGAGACAGTTTGTGGGAGGGGTATAAGCATCATCAAATTCTTAAATGATGATGTTTCATTACAGCTTTACATTGTTCTATGTAGGTAAGAGAGTTTTTTATTGAGATATCTCATACTGAGATACAACTCCTGCRTTTTATAAGAGAGCGAGTGCTGCCATCTTTATCCTCTTTTTTTTTATAAAGACCAGTAGACATTAATTCTGTTAACTGTATGTCTTAACTAATGCAATCTATTTTTCTTTTACCTGTGGATTAAGATGTATAAAAAATAGTATGAAAATGTGAAAACTGAAATGTAATTGCTACTGTAGAGGGTGCTGCGTCAACCCACTATATAATTATTATCCTTAAAATGTCAAATTTAAGTATAATGTCTTTAAATTTCTTATTTCAGATATTAGAGGAAAAACTAAGAAGAAACTACAGTAAAAGATTTTAAATTACTTAACAGTGTTTGAATTAGTAACACAACTGAATTAATTAAGTTTTGATGTTTAGGCAGAAACAGCAGCATTGTATTTGGACTAAGAAATTACTTGCTGGCTTTGTCACCGTTGACATTAATTATTGATAGGGGTTTCAGAAATAGCGCATGTGCCATCAGAGTTGACTGTAATATAAGATAGGGACTGCAGTGATGCTAGAGGGATTATAGAGAGGGAAGCACCTGTAGCATTTGGAGTTACATGCTGCTAATCATCAGACTTTTATTTTGTTGTAATGAATTCATATGAGCGATTAAAATAATGGAAAGATGAGTCGTCAGGCTTATTTCTATCGTGTCCCTCCACAGGAATTACACAGAAGAACCCAACTTCAGCCTGAGCCAGCAAAAACGAAGGCTCTTCAAACAGTTATTGAAATGAAGGTATGGTCTTTGCATGTTTTCCTATACATTATTTTTGGAGCATGAACKCATGTACTGGATCTGGCTGGGATGGAGTTAATTTTCCTCATAGCAGCCTATATGGTGCTATGTTTTGAATTTGGGACCAAAACAGCGTTGATAACACACTGATGTTTTAGCTGTTGCTGAACAGTGCTTACACAGAGTCAAAGCTTTCTCAGGTTCTCACTCTGCTCCTCGCTTCCCAGCAAGTAGGTTGGGGGTGGACAAGAGGCTGTGAGGGAACGCAGCTGGGACAGCTGACCTGAATTGACCAAAGGGATATTCCGTACCACAGAATGTCATGCTCAGCAATAAAACTGAGGGGAGGACATTCAGAGTTAGGGCGTTTGTCTTCCCAAGTAACTGTTATGCATGATGAAGCCCTCCTTTCTTTGAAATAGCTAAGCATCTGCCTGCCGATGGGAAGTAGTGAATGAATTCCATAATTTGCTTTGCTTGCATGCACAGCTTTGCTTTACCTATTAAACTGGCTTTATCTCAACCCATGAGTTTTCTCACCTTTGCCCTTCTGATTCTCTCCCCCATCCCACTGAGGGGGAGTGAATGAATGGCTGTGTGACGCTTAGCTGCCTAGCCAGGTTAACCCACAACACCTTGATTTATAACTTTTACTATTAAATCATTAAATGCTTCCTTTTACTTCTCAACTTATTTTGCTGTGAAGCTAGGAATAATTAGTATTTCTTTCTCCCAGTCTGTTTTCTTAATAAGACTTGATTAAAAAACAAAAATCAAGTGCATCATTGCTGAATGATGAGAACTGAATATTACTTTTAAAAAGATTTGGGGGGTGGGGTGGGGAAAAGTTTCAGGTGAGCTAAAGTAGGTGGAATAAACTAACAAACAGAAGCAAACACAAACTGTCCAAGGCCAATGTGAAATGTTTCTTATTGATCTTTAAAAACAATACTTCTGTTGGTGGTTATTTGGCCATCATTTTGCATCTAACCTAAGGAAAATATTCATTGCATCAGCAGAGTGATATGACAAAATGTGATGAAACTCCTGCCTTAGTCCTGAATATAGTTTCCTCTTTTTGATATATAATATTAATAAAGTGTGGCTCTTTTCCCCACAATAACAAAAGATACAAATAATAATTTAAAAAGTGAAAACTGATATTTTTGCATAATTCTATGAGTCTGGAATATACATCTTTAAGAAAAATACCATGAGACTTGAGATAATTTGTGAGTTGGCAATGCTGCCTGAAATACATTAATGATGGTCTTTCATTTCAGTCTTAAAAGGAAGTGCAAATTAAAGGCCTCATTTTGCCAGTGACTTCTGTTATGAGCAAATGAGTTCAGCATGTCTGAACATTGTGGTAAATACACAGTTACAACAACAGCAGGACTTCATAAATACAGTATCTGCCTTTTAATAGATAATAATTAGTTTGGATTATATGAGTAACAAATTAGGTACATCGATTTCAGTATTCCATCTTCTGATGTGTATTTGCCTTGGACCTTCCCTGTTCATTCTAGTTCAGAAGTCTATGAAATCTAAAATGTGTGTTTTTGTTGTAACTTGTTACCCTAAGTATATGGGAAAGTAGGATACTGGCCGAGAAACTTGTTTCTTTCTATTAATATTCAGAATTATAAATGTAAAAGAGAGAGCGTGTTAGAATAACTTATGGTCTTCCATGTGGGTTATTAACAATGTAAAGGTTATGTTGCAAAATAATTTACAATTCCTCTTTCTGTACCAAAACTCTTTGAAAAGAATGGGGGTGGGGGGGACGTGACACACGAATGACACACGCAATGGCTGTAGTTGCAGCCACTCTGACAGTGTCTGTCCCTGAATACAGTAAAGTCTTTTCTGTTTGTCTCCCAGGAGAGTTGGGAGTGGTGCAGTCTTCCACTTTTTAAAAATCTGATCTTTGTAATGAGGGCTTTCATTTGTCACGGGTGAGGCTGTGATCGTGTTGCTGGAGCATTCTGATGCAGATGCCTTTTGGCTCAGGCACACAGTTCTTTCTTTTCCTATCAAGACACGCTCCTTTGGGGTTGTCCTGTCTAAAATAGGCCAAATATTGAAAAGAAAAAGGGACAAATGTAAGATGTTAAAATCCACATGATTAAACAGCAGTTTTCATTACAAGTTCCAGCTTTGGAAAGTTTTCAAGTACATTTAAATTGTCTTAATCCAGACAGCAGTTGTTTTGAAAAAAATATGGAACATTTGTTTTGAATGATCAAGCATTGAAGCAATAATCTCCCTACAGTGTTGAGGGTAGAAGGAGGGAGAAGATTACCTTCTAATATGGCAATCTGAGGCCATACACTCCCCCATGCAGAGGCTCCAAGCAGTATACATTTCTCTTTATTGCACCCAACCCCTTCACCACATTAGCTTTTGTCTGAGTCCCCTCCCTGGCTCCCCCAGGCTCTGCCAGGAGGCAGCCTTCCCTCCTTCATAAATCCCTCTATTCTTTCCTGTGGTTTTCTTCTGTCCCTTGCCACTGCTGAATGCTTTCTGTCCCTTTTCCCAGTCAGCCCTCCCTTTCATCCAATGAAGTATACCCATTTCTCCTACCTATCATCTTGTATGTGATTKTTTTTTTGTCCTAAACAGCCCTACCTTTCCTGTCCTGTCATGCTCTTCATTTCTCTCTGAAAACTTTGCAAGTAGTTGCGTTTTCTTATAGCAATTGTATTTTCTGCATAACTGTTGTCTCCTTGACCAGTCTCTATCTTCTGTATACTTATTAAAAAAAAAAGGCAAACAAAAAAGAAAATTCACATCCTGTGTCTTGACTCCTGTTTCTATTACTTTATTCCTTTTAAGATATCTATTGTCTTTTCAGATGCATTGCACAGGTCTTTCTTTCCTAACTTTCTGGTTTTACTTCTTAGACACGTTTCCTTCCAGATGTCCCATGTCTTTTGCTTATTCTTTCCCCTTACGTTCTTTACTCTTTGTTCCCTTGTCTGCAGCAGACCTTCTTCTCCAGAAGCCCTTCTTTCTTCTGGAAAGCAGAGTCACAGGACAGGAGGAGAGCAGGATGCTTCCTTTTCCCACATGCTCCTGTTATTCCCTCAAGCTCCTGTTTTTTTAAAACTTTCTTAATCACATTGTAGATGTTGCTTTCAAGAGATTTTTTTGTTTTGTTTTGTTCCCCCAGCCCTCCACAATGGTTTTCTCTGAGATCCATTCTCTAGAAAGTGGGGCATACTAGATCTGCTGTCTGTATCCTGGATTTAGTAAAGGCATARAAGTTTTGAAGTGTGAGTTACATCAGCGAGTTACAGCTCACGGTGTTCAGAGAAGAGCCACCAGAATGTTTAAAAATATTACCAAACAATGAATGACTTCAGGAGCTTAATTTTGTGTAGTTTAAGAAATAGGAAATGACAGAGCAAAGAGATTACAGTCTATAGATACCTGAGATATCTTCATTTAAAAAAAAAAAAAAAAAAAGAAAAAAGTCCTCTCCAGTAATGAAAATAAATATATTGCAAAATACAGTTCATGGAAGCTAGAGGTAGCAAATGCACACTAAAATATGGTGTGTATATTTAACAGCATTCATTTAATTTTATGACTTCTGTTATACAGGAAGCCAGTCTAGTTTTGTTGCAATGGTTGCTTCTGACTATGTGACTACTGATATATGTAAAGCATTTTTTTTCTCATGCCTAAATCTTTGTCTGTTTAAGCGTAAAATAAAGCTGGTACATTGAAATCCTTGCCTTTAATTGCCATTGCACCCATGCATACTTCTTTGTGTATTGTGTGCTGACAAATGCCAGATCACTGATATCTTTGAATATCAGTGATATCCAAAGTTGATTAACACTGATTGATACAATAAAAAAGAGTGAAAGGAAACACACTTTTCATGATTCCATTCTTTCAATAAGAAGTACTCCTGAGCACATGAATCGGGTCAAAACTTGCTCATCTCTTGTGAGGCCCCACCTGGAGTACTGCATTCTATTCTGGGGTCCCCAGTACAAGAAAGACATGGACCTGTTGGAGCAGGTCCAGAGGAGGGCCATGAAAATGACCAGAGGGCTGGAACACCTCTCCTATGAAGAAAGGCTGAGAGGGTTGGGGTTGTTCAGCCTGGAGAAGAAAACGCTCTGGGGAGACCTTATTGCGACCTTTCCATATATAAAGGGGACTTATAAGAAAGATGGAGAAAGACTTTTTATCAGGACCTGTAGTGATAGGACAAGGGGCAACGGTTTTAAACTGAAAGAGGGTAGACTTAGATTAGACATAAGGAAGAAATTTATTACGAGCGTGGTGAGACACTGGAACAGGTTGCCTAGAGAAGTTGTGGATGCCCCATCCTTGGAAGTGTTCAAGGCCAGGTTGGATGGGGCTTTGAGCAACCTGGTTTAGTGGAAGGTGTCCCTGCCYRTGGCAGGGRGSTTGGAACTAGATGATCTTTAAGGTCCCTTCCAACCCAAACCATTCTATGATTCTATGATCTTGTTCAGACAGTTCCGGCTTAAACCAGTGATATTACTTGGGAGAGAAAATCAGAAATGAGTTGCCTACAGATATGGCATAAAGCTCATTCGAAGTGTAGGGTATTGACCATCCTGAAATATATATAGTCTAGAAACAAGAATTAAAGAGTCTTTAAAAATGGTAAGCTGTAAAGTAAATGAAAATATTTGTGGTTTACCTTACTTGCAGAAAGAGCCATCTTTATGTATTGATCCAGCTTTGATATTTCAGGTATGGGTTTGGTTCTAAAAAAGCGTGTATGTGTGTTTGCAGTGCAACATACTCTTATTGTTAAGATTGCATGAACTTTCACTTTCCCTTGTCTTCAAAAATAAACCTGAATATTCTCTGTATTAAATTGACAAAGTTAAAAAAGTATATAGTAATAAGAGTAGTCATGTATGGTCTGTTGATAGCATGTGTGCATATGTGCATTTAAATGCAAGTTTTATTAAATGTGAAGTTTCAAATATTTGCTTCTGATTGCTTGTTGAATGCCCTACAAGCAAGATTTTTCACAGACATAGTTTAAATTTATCAGGTATTTGAAATGGTGAAGAGTAGCATTTCATTACTTTTTGTTTCAGAGTAAGACAGACTGGAATGCTGTATTATTTACAAATGTTTTGCCCTGCTATTTCTTTTCCCCCCACAAGTGTTCAGGAAATATGCTATAGCACTCTTGTAAGGACTGGATATATAAGATTCATGAAACATTATTGTGGAAACTCATTTGTAGACCTAGTCTCCTTTCCATTGTGGAATATTATTTTCTTCAGCATCAGGACACATTCTAATGGTTTCATGTTCCAGAAGAGATGGGTTTCTGCTAGGTCCAGCGTAAAAATAGCCCTAACATCTCTCACAGAATATCTGCAACACTATTCTAATAAAGGAGATGAGGAAGAAGTATTGGTCACTGCTGGAAGGAGGGGCTAGATTAGGGTGAGTACCCTGATCTATATCACAAATCCTGCTATATAATCTTATGTCTTTTAACAGATTTAGAGGGCCTGACTAGAAAAATCTGCACAAATGTTGCATTGTTGTAGAACTCAGAAGATGTTTATTAGTACCAGTTAATACTAAGCTACTTCCTTAATATTACTGCAAAGGAATCTTTGTGATTCAACACAGACCCACGTAGTTTGTTAGAATGCTGCTAATGTGGATAAGTCTTARAGGTTTGAAGGAAATAGTGCATCTGTTCCTATTTCAGTTTCTGAAAGATTGCCAGACCCTGTGCCACAACAAGAGCTGGTTGAAAGTTTTCCATTTGAAGTTTTCTGTGGGGAAAATGCTGATTCAGCTGAATCAGAAGATTTTACAGGAATGTACCTATTCTGTCAAAACTTTTAGTGAAAGCAAAGCTATCTAACTTTCTATCCATCCTGTAAGTCAACCTAATTCCCTTGTGGCAGTACCCATTGGGGAGCTCCAGGCTGTTTGTATTATCTTTGACCTACAAGGTTCCTTGCTTTCTAGCAGTTGTCCAGACAGGAAAACTTCCAGGTTTCCTGGGCAAGCCAGCAGCCTGTCCGGTGTATTTGCAGAATTGCCAGTCCTGTATTGTTCATACATAAGGGAACAGTACCTTTGACTCATTGAACAGTCTGTGAGTGAAGGTGATGTCTGGCTTCTCTTCTGTCTTGTCATCACTGATGTTTTTGATAAATTATTCTGAAACAAATTTTAGTCTTCAAAATTTGTGAAATTTCTGGCTTCTGTTCCAATAAAAAGTTAATACAAAACTGACAATGACAATATTTCCAGAGATAGGAAAACTAGTTTTTACACAGCTGTAATCATAGTATGCAGAGATTGATTAAAAATATACTTTTCCTTGGGGTGTTCAAACTTGTTGTGATAAAGTAGAAGTGCAGAAAATGCTTCCAAAAGTTATGTTAGATATTTCTCATAAAGCTTAAATGTTATTCTGTGATGTATAAACCTTCTAAAGAGTGTAACAGGCTGTGCTATAAATTATTTATGCCATGTTGTATTTGCAAACATGTAAAATACAAATGCAGTACAAAAAGCCAGGCTCTTAAAGACTTAGCTGGAGAGATTTGATGAGGACTACTTCCAGATGAGATGTCATAACAGGCCATGTAAGTATAAATATATTTCAGTGCAAAATCATTCTAAAGTGCAGTGAAGCTTAGGTTTTGCTTTTATCTTCAATAATAGGAGTAGAAAATTTCTAAAATGAAGTCTGATGGAGCAAGCTGATTTGATTGTAGTATGAGAGAGCTACAATAATTTATTGTTGTGTGTAAGCCTTGATAGCTTTTAAATTTTTTTTTCTCTTTTCTTTGTATTTTTCTTTTCATGCAATTTCTCCAAATGAGAGGATTTAATGAGAATTCTTCCCCTTTCTTTTTTTCGTTCCATCTCAACTTTTTATTTTACTTTCTTCTTTTAAAAAAAAAAACTTTATGGAAAAATGTTTTGTGAACAGAACAGTTAACATCTAAAAAATGTTTATTTTCTGTCATGTGAAGGGCTTTTTATGATCATACAGACTTTGCTCTATGATATGAGTAATGCTGATTCCATGGACAAATATTAATAAATTTTTTAGGATTCTGCTATTGGAAATCTGTCATGTTAATAGTGTTAGACTAACATAAGAAGTAATTTAAGTTGCATTTTACCTGTAATTTGAAAAGAAAAGTTGTTATTCAAAAAAAACCTCCATAATTATATTAGATATAGGCATATAACTGAAAAGCTGGTTGGAAGTCTTCCAGAACTGGGGGTGGTGGTGGTGATGGTGCTGTGTGTGTGGTGTTTTTTTTTTGTTGTGGGTTTTCTTTTTTTTTTTTAATTTGGTTTTTTTAAAGTTGCATGCCTAGTTAGCTCCTTTGTGTTTTTTAATTGATTTTTTGGTGGAATACTCTTTCTCTTTGAACATACCCTTCAAGAAAGGAAAATATGGACTGCTGATTAAGATTATCGGTATTTTCCAGAAAAGAAACAGCTAGTGAGGTAAAAGATAAAGAAACAGCAAGTTTCACATTCCAAGAATTTTTTTTTTTTTGTTCCCTTTGCATTCTGACACTTTTTTCTCTTTTGGCTGGAGCTCCTTTTCTGAAAGGGGATGCAGTGAATTTGGAAACTTGTAAGATGCGTGAAGGGGTTTGGTATTCCCTTTCAAAGTGTGTTACTTTGCCTATATGGCATTAAAGTCTGTTTGCTGTCATGGAAGATACCTCTCCTCAACTTCTATTTTAAATTCCTTTGTCTCAAGATTTCTTATTGAAAAGTTTTATGTCCTTTTATATCACTGAGCTCTTGTCTGGATTAAAACACACTGGAAAACTCTTCAGACAGGAACCACAGTGTATTTGCATAGTTGTACAACCCAGAAACATATCTGCCAGTGAAAACTGGTGTATCACAGTGTGATGCAAGTGAATGAGTCTGTGTTCAACCGCAGGCTAGATGTATTTTTCCTATTTTCACAATGTTAGCAGTAGGCAAAATTTGACAAATCTTTTTTTTCTTTTTCTTTTTTCTTTCCCCCATCATGTTATGACTGATTTTTTTTTTTTTTTTTCTTTTTTTAAGTGAAAATTTGTATTCTGGACTTTTGAAGTATCTGGAAGGGAGCTGACTGTGTCCTGGTTTCAGCTGGGATAGAGTTAATTTTCTTCCTATTAACTGGTACAGTGCTGTGTTTTGGATTTAGTAGGAGAAGAATGTTGGTAACACACTGATGTTGCTTAGTAATGTTTACACTAGCCAAGGACTTTTCAGCTTCCCGTGCTCTGCCAGATGCACGAGAAGCTGGGAGGGAGCATAGCCAGGACAGCTAACCCAACTGACCAACGGGGGTATTCCATACCATATGATGTCATGCTCAGTACATAAACTGGGGTTGGTGGAGGAGGGGGATCACTGTTTGGGCATCAGTTGGTGGGTGGTGAGCAATTGCATTGTGCATCACTMATTTTGTATATTCTATCATTATTACTGTTAGTATTATTATCATCATTATTTTCCCTTCCTTTTGTGTTCTATTAAAGTGTCTTTATCTCAATCCACGAATTTTACTTTTTTTTTCTGATTCTCTCCCCCATCCCACTGAGTGGGGGGGGAGCGAGTAAGTGGCTGTGTGGTGTTTGGCTGCCTTCCGGGTTAAACCACAGCAATCAGGATTCTGATTCACACAGATATTTCCTGGTCACTTTGTATGACTGTAAGCAAGTGCTTATCCTGCTGTTCATTTTAAAGCCATTCTCTTTGCATGGGTGAACTGGTATATACGTACCTATATCAGTATAGTGTTATTATTCATTTACTGTGGTTTTGATTGCGCGATTTAACAAAACTGTTTAATGAGGGGATGATCTTTCACAGAAGAAATGTGCTTTTACTCTGATGCTCATTTTCAACTAACTGTTTTGAATGAGATTATTTCTATGTTCCACTGCTTACCACAGTCATAGTATAGTGATTTTCTGATGTTTTCAGTGGAACAGGGTTTGATTGAAAATTTATTTACACATGAATAAAAGGAATTAAATCTTATACAGACTTGTAAATTTAACTTTTTACATTACTTTGGTTATGAACAATGCAGCTGGTTATTTGCAGAAGAGAAAAGCCAAGAAAGAAGCACTGAAGTCAGTCCTATTTTTCGGAAACACATCCATCTGCTTCTACAATTAATTATATTGCAAAGCCATTTGTGATTAATTATTAAGGCATTGATTATTAAGGATGCTAAAAAATCTTAATACAGTTTGCTAGTGAAATGCTGAACATATTTCAGTGGCATCAGGTGTTCAGGCTTAAGATCACTGTACTACAGTGTACTACTGTCATTACTGTGGCGGTAATGACAGAGGAAGACTATTCTTTCTACCCCACTGGAATTCATGAATATTTGCCTGCAGTATATTGTGTCTCATGATTGCAAAGCCCAAATGAAGAGATACAATCAGGGCTTTATCCTGTCAGAACTTGAAAAACCTCCAGAGATGGATGACACCACCTCTCTGGGCAACCATTTCCAATGCTTGTACTCAAAATATACCACTTGTAGGTATTGCAAGGCTACTTTTAGGTCCCCCTTGAAGCCTTCTCTTCTCTAGACTGAACAAGCCCACTTTCCTCTGCCTCTTCTTAGAGGGCAAGTACTCCATGCCGCCAGCCCTCTTGGTGACCTCCTGCTGAACTCATTCAGGTTCATCAAGTCTGTCTTGTACTGTGGGGCTTAAAACCTGATGCAGTATTCTAGATGCAGTCTCATGAATGCTGAGTAGAAGGCAATAATCTCTTCCCTTGATCTACTTACTGGCTGTGTTCATGTTAATACAGCCCAGGATGCTGTTTGCCTTCTTTGCTGCCAGGTCACAGTGCCAGCTCCTGTTAAGCTTGCTGTCCACCAAGATTCTCAAGTCTTTTTCAGCAGAGCTGCTCCCCAGGGAGTTAGTCCCCGCCTGGTAAAGCTGCAAGGAGTTCTTCCTTCCCAGGTGCAGTACTTTGCTTTTGTCAGTTTTCCTAAGGTTCTTGTCTGCCCATTTATCCAGTCTGTCTAGGTCCCTTTGGATAGCAGCCCTGCCCTTGAGCACATTGACTGGTCTCCCAGCTTGGTATAATCTACAGGCTTTGTGAGCCAGCACTCTCGTCACCTCTTTCAGGTCACTGATAAAGATATTAAACAGGACAGGTCCCAGTATGGACCCCATGCTACTSTTGTTACTGGCTTCCAGGTAGAGCACAACCTATTAACCACTACCCTCTAAGCCTGATCATAGAACTAGTTTTTTACCTTGCTAGTTGTCTACCCATCCAGACCATTATGTCTGAACTTGGATACAAAAATATGGGAGACAGTATCCAAAGCCTTGCTAAAGTTGAGGTAAATGACACCCACTGTTCTTTGTTCATCCACAAATCTAATCATTTTACCACAGAAGGCAATTGGGTTGGTCAGGCATGATTTACTGTTGGTAAATCCCCACTGACTGTTCCCAATTACCTTCTCCTTCACGTGATCAAAACTGTTGTCCAAGAAGACTTCACCATAATTTTCCCAGGGAACAAAGTGAGGCTGTCAAGCCTGTAGTTCCCTGGTTTGTTCTTTTGGTCTCTTCTTGATGACGAKTGCAACATTTGCCTTCCTCTACTTGTCAGGGATCTCCCCCAGTTTCCATGATTTTTCGAAGATGCTAGAGAGTGGGCTTGCAAGGACATCAGCCAGTTGTCTCAACACCCTTGGATGGAGCCTGTTGAGTCCCATGGATTTATGTGGGTTGAGTTCTTACAAGTAAGACCTGAGTCCTCACTGTTGATAGTCCTCTTGCTTGAACTCTTTCATTAAGCACAGAGGCCTGAGAGACTTGTCATTGAAGACTAAGGCAAATACTTGTTTCCTACGTAGTTCAGATTAACTTGAATTTAAGCTCAATGGCTCTGACTTTAGGAAGACAGTGTGGATAGATTATTTCTATGCAGACCTTCTAATTGGGTCAAGCTGTGCTATGATTTATCAAACGAACTATTATGTAACAGCTTACTCTTCTGGGCAAATTGTCTCTGTATCCTAAATACTTTCATTAATGGAGATATATGGGAAAACTCTTTGTGGTTCATTGAGTGTGTTCATGTAACATTATTTTGTAGAGAAGCTGTTCTAATGCTAATTTTGGTGGGACTGTTTCACACTGCACAGGTAGAATCCTCTCACACAGCTCCTATAATGTGAATTATTGTTTTTGACTCACTAATAATGGAAAAGATGTGGGCAAATAAGTTTTTATTTACCTTACAAAAGAATAGTTTTATTAACTACAGTAAATACCATTCTTTGAGATGTGTTGTCTCACACAGGAATAGGATTGGCTGAGAATAAGCGTTCTTTATTTCCTTAGTTGAAGGCACAAAGGATATTCAGGATACTCTGCTCAGGTACTCCAGTCAAAAGTATCTGTATGCACTCCAGCATGTTTGGTGAAAGAGCATCAGCTTCTGAGAGAAAAATCTTGAAGGACCACAGTTACTGTAAATTAAATCATGTTATCATTTTATTTTTAAGTAGAATTTCTCTGGGAGTGAAAACTGTAAGGAAAATACAAACTTCAAGTTCATATTAAGAATACTTATCCTGTTAGATCTTGGAAAACCTCCAGGACTTCAGACTATGAATATTTTTACTTGTTTATGAACAGCTTTTATACTGCAAACTAAATAGTTAAAATCTTTCCCATTCAAAAACCTCTATTAATTTAACTAATGTAAGAAATAAGAAGGTAATAAAAGAAAATTTCTCTTAGTCTGAGACTTATTATTGACTATAAAGATAAAAGCTAAAATGTTAGAGGAATGATAGTGTGCCATCTAAATGACATTGTTTAGTCCTTACATAGCTTTGGTTCCATATGGATTTGTAACAGTGGTTGCTAAATCTCAAAAAGAATCTGCGTTTCATTTTTGCTTTAGTACCAAAAGTTCGGATGCTTTTTGGAACTTTGTCTAAACTATCCTGTGTCTTAAATTGCTAAATTTGCCCAGCTGTATTATGAAAGAAGGTATTACAGGAGTTCTGGTTTTGCTTGCTTTTAGGCAGCCTAGAGAAAGCATTGGTGTACTCTTAGAACTCAGGAAAATAAATTTGGAAAAAAGAAACAGAAACAAAGTTGTAGTTAAGCAGAGCGATTCAAGCTTAGCTTGTCCTGGCTAAAGGATTGATTCAATTTGTATTTTTTCCCAAATTAGCTTTCCAGGTTAATATCCTGACCTTACTGAATCAGGGTTTTTGTTGGGTTTTTTTTGGTGTTTTTGTTTTTGTTTTTTTTTTTTCCATTGACCTCAGTGGAACAACAACTTCACCCCGATCTCTGATTTTTGATGGATGGTTGCTCCTTCACGTTCTTGAACTGATTGTCTGACCATCTGAATCACAATGTTTTCAATTTCTTAATAAATGTCTGCAAAAGGGGCCTAAAGCAGATTTCCTAATGAGTCATTTTGCAATGCTCTTTTAAACAGAAAATTATGTGAAAAGTGTGTGTAATCACTTTTTTAATCTTTCTGACTCTCACTGAAGAGATTTAGTAAACTTCCAAATGACTGGCAACAACAAAAAAATCACTGGATATTTTCAGTGCTGTGCTGGCACACATGGCAGCCATTGTCTGTGATGTACAAATTTTTTAGGGATTGTGGTTTTGTGTTTTTTTTTATTTTGGGACTCATAATAAAAAATGCTAAATCAACTCTTAGTGATGTGGCTGAATTAGTGGAGGAAAAGTATGTGAGGAGACAACCTTTCTTCCTCCTGACAGCAAGCAGAACTCTGTGGAAAGAGGGAAACTTGGCCCCAGGCTGAGTCACATAATGAAGTGGCCTGTTGTCCTGCAGTGATGATGGACTGGCCTCCCTAGGCTAAACTTTGTGTTTAAGAGCTTGGAAGAGTAGCCAGGCCTAGATGGTTAGCAAAGCAAACAAGGTATGTTATCATGTACACACGGGAAATAGGGCTTCTTCCATTCTCCTTCATCCCTAACCATGTAGGAATGAAGATGGAATTTTGACCAGAATGTATTCTCTACAGACTACGCAAAAGAACATAGCATTGGACGTTTTTTTCCAGGGGTAAGAGAGGTCTAAATTCTGCATTTCTTTAAGCCCAAATCAATAGAATTACTCTTGGTTTATGACAGTATGTGCAATCTGTATTTGTGCCATCAATTTTTGCTATCTTATTATTTGATGTTCATGCAAGTACAGATATACTTTTGTTATGCTTTAACATACAAGTTTCATATAATTTTCAATACTCTCTTTTTTCATAACTTAGGATACAAAAATAGCTTCACTTGAGCGCAATATAAGAGATCTTGAAGATGAAATACAGATGTTAAAGACAAATGGAGTTCTGAATACAGAGGACCGAGAAGAAGAGATCAAACAAATAGAAGTTTACAAGAGTCACTCAAAGTTCATGAAAAATAAGGTAAGGTCTATTAATAAAATAGCTCAATGCTGTTTACATAATGGAAACAAAAGTTTTAACTTGACCCTTTTCAACACAAGCAGCTCTCTGCATGTCTTCTTTTGGTCCCTACTATGCAATACTCAGTAGCTATGGAGGAGTGAAGCATTTCGGATAAATAAAAATGTGTTTATGTTTTGACTTAGGAAGAGGTAAGGAAGAGGCTATTTCACCACTTCTGCAGAGGCTATTACAATCCTGAGTCTATACCGTGTTCCCTTTTCCCTTTCTTGTGTATGGTGTTTTAATGTTGGCTTTTTGAATTAATTCATAATTTTGACTTGCACCATTTTGGCACAACTTTAATTGTGCATTTTTTTTCTGGTTTTGACTGTAGTTTTATAGTAGGGACTGCTGTTCCATAGATGATGCCAAATTGTAATCTTCTAGTATTTTAAAGACTTGCAATTTGATGGCTTTGTTCCTGCAGAGTACCTTTCATTTCAAATTATTGTACATAGATAATTATGAGTTGACCACAAGCAATAATAAATGAGTAGTGATGTAACACATTTCCTGGTATCAAGCTCACAAAACAGTATTGCTTGTTCATTATTTTAAAATACATCAGACGTAAAGCTTGATGTCTAAATTATTGTCCCAGCTGGTCTTTTTACTTCCTTTCATTTTGATGTGCTCAGCTGCTGTCTAGGTAAAGATGAGCACTCCAAATAGTCTTTCTTGTGAGTTCCAATATTTCTTTTCTGATATTTTTATAATTGCCTTAAAAATTGTAATAAATATATATAATGTTACAATTTGTGCTGGTTTATTCCCAGCTCTCTACCTTGAATGTGTTTTGTTTATGAAGTGATAAAATACTGAATTCAAGTACTTGATTAAAAAAAAAAAAGTTTGAAATTATGGAGACTGAACCTGATGCTCCCATTCTCATATAAATAAATTTAGGTTTTGATAATAACCTTTTTTTTTTAATATTATTTATAAGCTAAACTAAGATGGGGTGAAACAAGTCACAGCAGCCTGAAGTGGAAACACTGAAAGGGAAAGCCAGCCATCTCATCTCTTGCAGTGATGTTAAAAATTTGACCGTAATGCCGGAATAAAATCTAGGCAAACAACTTTAGTAGTCATGATTATTATGAAATCTTACTTTATTTTAAAAGTCTTTCCATCCTAGTTATTTGTTTGGGTTCTTATTCTGTTTAATATTTAGGGTTTTTTGTGTATGTGGAAATTGTGTATGTGAAATTCTAGGGAACTGAGATGGATTGATTCACTTTTTCTGAAATGTGTACTTGCAGCTCTGAAAAAACTGCTTGAGGAGGARCCGGTACTATTATCTCTCTAGAGGCCATGTAAGCAAAAAAACTAGGAGTTAATTGGCTTAAAGCGTAGTTCTCTGCCTACCATTGTCTATTGATGCTAAAAATACTTAGCAATGTTGCTGTTTAAGTACAAAGTTTGCAACATCAGATAGATAAATACCATTACCACTCTTTCAGAGTTGGGCAAGCTAAGATTCAGAGAAAGTATGCAGCTTGTCTATGGTCAGAGAATGAAACGGTATAAGCATGTTCTGGAGAATCTGAGTTCTCCGATTTTCAGTTTTCTTCTGTAAATTAGACCTTCATTATCTTCTTGACAAGATGCTTTTACTTTGTTTGTATTCCACAGTGAGTGTAGGTGTAAGAAAATTCACCACTGTGTAGTATTGGATACTGAAGATTTTCCATCTCAGAACAGCTGTTACTGTCTCCCAGTTTGGAAACTGTAGTGTCTTGTAAACTACATCACAGGAAATGCTGTTGTCTCTTGACATTGGGGCATATTTTTATCTTCTCCTGGGGGTTTATGCTACAGAAGAAATGGAAGTGGAAGCCCATGTGGAATTAATCCAGATTTATTTAAAAAATTTTTTTAAAAATCGAAGAATATATTTATTCTGTTGAAAAAAGTAGCTCTTAAGCTACTGAAAAGTAGCTAAAGTTCCTAAGTAGTGTTATCAGGAAAATTATTTTGCCTATTTAAACATTGTTAATTTCAAAGCAATTCAGTTTTAGTATTTACAGTAAAACTCCTAATGCATCTCAGCAAATCTGTTGATATAAAAATAATGTACAAAGCCTAGTATTTTGTTAACAATCTTCTGATGTTTTTGAGAGGAAAAGCTTCAGTATATTTCTGTGGCACAGAAAGCAGACAAATGAGAAGACTATTAAACATGCCTTGTTTTGTCACAATCTTCTGATCTTTGATAAATGCCACATTCTGATGAAACTTCGTCTGTTTTCTTTTACCAGTCCTTTCCTTCCAGTTATAATTGAGATTTGCAGCAGAAAATACTATTTTTATCATTCATCTGAGAACCTTTCAAGGTGGAAAAGTATTTATGTAGCTGTCAGCAAACAGATCTTATTATACCTGAGATTGTTGATAAATTCTGATAAACAGAAGTCTTGATAGATGGCAAAGAGCAGAACAAAACTMTTCTCACAGTTAACAATCTTAGGTGCTATAAAGCTCTTAATACTTCACATTTATTCTTGAAATATAACTTGTTTTAAATCTGTGCTTGATTTAAATAAATGGGAAGGTGTTAAATGGAGGCCAATACTGAATATTATTTATTGTATGTGAGTGGCGGAGAATGTTGGGAAGTATTCCTTTTCTTAACTAATTCTAAGTAATATTCACTCCTTCCAAATATATAGGCTGTAATTTTGACTTGCAGTTAAATAGAAGTTGTAGAAATGAGAAAGAAAATTTGCTTAGATTTTTTTTTTTTTCCTTGCCGACTTGCCGAGGACTCTCCTTGCTCTGTTTTTGAAGGGACAAAAATTGCCATCACTCATATGGTACAGAAATTGTCAAAACAAGTCTTAAAGTTTTCATGACTAAGGGATATGAAGCTTCAAATACCTTCATTAAGGATAAAAAATAATTTCTGCTTTGCAAGACTTCCTTCTCTTACTAGGGTTCATCCTTTGGCTAGCAGCCAGATATTTAAAGGAACACTGATGCATTTTTTCAGGGGCGAGTTTGCACTCTGGAATTTAAGTAGTTCTTTCAGTATTAGAACTCTCATGCTATCAACAGGAATGAGTATGAAAATCTAGTGATAGTTCAGTACAACTTCAGCAAATTACCGTTAAGATGAGTTTTAAGARTTGATTAGGATGTAACAAGACTCTCCGTAATTAATGTCTGTGTATAAGAAATTTTCACACTGTATGAAGGAACCATGAAGAAATATACAGGAAAAGAACTACAGCATTTTTTTGTGGATAGGCTTGGAAATGTGATAAACACTTTAAAAATAGACCTTGACCAATATAACCTGTAGAATCTACAGGTAGACTTGTAGAGTCTGCTGTATGCAGCCACTTAACTTCATTTGCATTGCTACTGTTTTTCCATTACTTAAATCCTTCACTTGAAAAAGCAGTTGTCATTTGTCACATAAGACCAGATCCTTATGATGCGTAAATCAGCCTAATTTCATTTAACGGAATTATTTACTTAAAGATTTAGCCCATTAATTTTAATATGCAATATTCAGGGGAAAAGCTCTGATTTTCTGTTTGTTTGCTTTGTTTTGTGTTCTTTGTTTCCCAGTTACTCTATGTAATGTCATGTAAGATTTTGGTGTGTAAAAATAATAATATAAGAAAAAGGATAATGGTTTTCTGGAAATGCTAATATCTAAGGAACTGAAATTATGGGAGGAGACAGAGAATCATAAATTGAGATGGAGGACAAAGGAACTAGGGTTTCAGGGCAGGAGGTGAACCAAGATCATATTGGGCAATGTTGAAAAAGCGGTGACTGGCAAATTACACATATGAAATATGTGAGATAGTGGGAAGGTCAGGATCAGAGGACAAACTTGGAGTTCTTTAGATGCTACAGCACTTATACCCAGACTTGTAGGTTATCTTCATTTGTAGTCTTTATAAAGTACAAAAACATTTTTGCCTTTGTCTTTTTTTGTACTGAGATCAGGAGATCTCATTGAATTGTGACTGTTGGTCTTCCACACAACTTAAGATATAGCAAAGTGCAAATGTTTAGACATGTGCTGGAGACAGAAATTTATTTCATGCTCTTGTTTAATTTTTTTTACACACTAATAGATAATGCAGAACTTTAAAAAAGTAAATATACTGAGGTCTAAAAATTTCCTTTAAAAAGTTATGTGGTTTCTTGTTATGCCTTTGGTATTTTTGATACTTAATTTTTTTAAATTGAAGTTTTAGTACATTTTCACCATTGTACTTTATTTTAATAAAACACCAGCCAAAAGCATAATTATTCAACACAGTTTTTTGTTGGTTTTTGGTTTGTTTGGTGGTGTTTTTTTTGTTTTTGTTTTTAATTTGAGAGCTCTAACACATTTTTAAACTCCTGGCAATATGTAGGTCTTGCCACCAGAACTTTATACTAAACGGATTCTGTTTCTGAAACACAAAGAACATACCTGCAATGAAAATGAAGCTTTTTTTTTTTTTTTTTTTTGGTTGATAGAAATAGTTTTGTTTGTTAATGTCTTCCTCCTTTTCTTACAATACTAGACTTATATTTTCTTTTTTTTTTTTTTTTTTTGGTTGATTATTTCTCAGGGTGTGGGTTGTGTCATGGAAAAAAGCGGGAAGAGTTTATAAGAGAGATTAAGCATCTGTGATGTTCACGTGGGTCTCATATAAAGCATGTGATGTAATTCAGATTGGCTGCAGATCCACGTTTTGTCTTTATATCTTGTAGACAGATTTTCCCATTGTTCATTTTGTGTACATTTTTGTCTTGGTTGCCATACTTGCTTACAAGTTCTGGCAAGGGATAGAGGAAGGTGGTTTGCTTTCAAGAGAAAGTTTTCTCTAGCAGTTTCTTAACTACACTCTTTACATTTTCTTGACATCTGTTTTTTGTACGGTCCTTTTCTTATTTTGATATTTTCAGACTGTGAAGGTGATTGCTTTTAGTGCCAGTATAGATTCTTGATTTTATACAGTAGCCTGGGGTGGCTAGCCAAGTACCTTAACCAGCTACACAAACATATTGAGATTTATAAAGAGAAATAAGGAATAAATATATTAAGATGTGCATATGGACTATAGTTGGAATAAACTTTTTTTTTTTTAATTTAATTTTTAAGGATACACTTGCAATGTAAAACAAAATAGAAATATTTTGATCAGCAGGAAATGTTTCCAGTGACTGTGTCATACAATATTGAATCTGAAATATTTTAGTGTGTGGATCTTTAGGATGTGGTTGAGTAGGATCAGGCTGTGGATACATATTCTTTTTTTCCTGGGGGTTTTTGAATCACCTTCCATCTAACCCTTCTAGATTTCTTGCATCCCAAATGTATTGGGATGCAACTGATGGGAGAGAATGGAAAGAGCTCTTCTAGCACTTCTCTGGTTGTTGCAGAATTGAAACTTGAATTTTAAAGAAAAATGTCTAGGCCTTACAGTCATCAAGAGAACTTTCCAAATATATAAAGGAAGTGTGGTTTCTCTGAGTTATGCATATGCACTGAGGCATTTTATTTCAAATAATCCTCATGAGATGATATATCTGAAGTCATCTGGTCACCAGTGTTATTTCACAGGACTTCAAGATGAAGACCTAATTCACCTTCTTTTAGCATCATTCTCTATATCGTCCAGTGCTTTTTTCAGATTCATATATTCTAAATCCACACACTTTTGCATTCTGTGGCTACCCCTCCCATTTATCATTGTGGAAAGGGAAGAATAATCACAATTCCATGACATTTACTGATGAACCTTAAATTCACTTAAATTCAGAAGCTCCTTCTTAGTGACTGGGTTTCTGCTGTTTCCCCTAGGATACGCTTTTACAATCTCACAGACCTTTCACTGTGTGGAATTTTTTTATAACGTTTTCCCCAGACTTCTCTAGTTAATAGCTTTGGCTTGGCTTTCCTAGTACCTGAGAATTCCATATGAACTGCCAGAGAGGAAAAAAGGAGGTGGGGATGGTGGGCAGCAACACGTTTGCAAGAAGAGTAAGGTTAAAATTCCACTTCTCTGTTTTCCTCTCCTTACTAAGATGCCAGCTTTTCCTTATCAGGCTCCTAAAAAACCTTGATTCACTCTGGCCAATGATAAGTCACAAGAATCATGCTGTTGGAAGGAATAGGCTATTGGATTGAATTTATACTTTTATGAAGACTTTTTTTCCTATRCATTTTTTCTGTCCTGCCAGACTTGCCTCACACAGGATAAATTCCTTTGAACTTAAGTGAGGTCCATGGTGAATTTATAGGCCAAATCATCATGTATAATCTTTAAGAGTTTCCTTTTAACTTCTGCAACAGCAGGACAATCATTCTTAAAACATGGTACGTTAAATTACAAGAAATGCAATCGAAGTTGTGAGAGTAAGAAGTCCGAATATTAATTCTCTTCCAGAATTTACAGGTGTCTGAGTTGTATTATATCATGGTCATTCACACCTTCCAGATTTCAAGTGCAACTATGAATTGGAAATGAAATTAATGATCTAACCTTTTTTTTCCCCCATTACAGATTGACCAACTGAAACAAGAACTCTCAAAGAAAGAATCAGAACTTCTTGCCTTACAAACTAAGCTTGAAACCCTTAGCAATCAGAATTCAGATTGCAAGCAACACATTGAAGTGCTTAAAGAGTCACTTACTGCCAAAGAACAGAGAGCTGCCATACTTCAGACAGAGGTATTGTATCTTTTAATCATAAAATGCAATAGAAATATTTAGTTAATAGCATGTGTCAAGGTGATGATGTGTTTGTTGCAAGTCTGTGTAGAAGGCAATTTGTTAAAGAATAGTGAAATAATTTAAAACCCTTTAAATGCCAATATATTTGGTATTTATTTTTTGGTAGTACACCAGCTCTCATTCTAGAATTTTTTTAGAAGCACCTATGATTGCATTTTAAGAAAACGTTTGTGCCTAATTCTCATTGGCTTCAATGGGGGGAATTGGGCCTTAATGACTTGATTATTGTGATTTCATTCCTTGTTTCTTCATCTATTAGTTGACTGAGTATTCCTTTTGGCTGCTATGGCTTGATGCTTCTTTTCTACTGTGTATTTCTATTCTGAAGAGTGAAGCTACTGATGTATTTTGAAGGGATCTGTTGAAGGGTGCATGATATTAATCTGTGGTTATTGTTTTGAGGGCAATCAACATTTGTTTTAAAATATGAATAATTTCAGTCTTTAAAACAGGCCAGTGCATTAGTTATGTATGTATCTACAACATCAGATCATAAAAATATGAGTAATGGAATACAAGGTTGAGATGGTCATCACATTTGATGGAATGTGTAAATCCAGTGTTAAAAATGCTGTCCATAGGTTCATTTCCTGGGGTTTTAAAAAACTTTATAGACTTGGAGCACACAATACTGATTAGATTGATTCCTACTGTAACTTCTTAATTTTATTTTTGATGGGAGTACCCCTTTCAAGAAACAGAAATACCTGTGAAATTTAGTCATACAGTGCAAATAGTTTCTATTCAGAGAAGTGTATTATTTAAGGTATACAGGAATCTTACAGAATGTTTCAAATTTCTGGCTAACAAAGCTCTAGGAGAAAAAACAGCTTAAACTCATCATTCTCATGGAAGCAGGAAATATTATTTCCAAGATTCTGATTATCCCTCTGTGCTGCGTGTCTTATCCTCTGTCATCATTAAGATGATACAGATGAAATCTTGGAATTTCCAGCTTGTGTTTAATGGGCCAGCCAGCATATGTATATAATACAAAATAATCATAATAGAACAAGGGTAAAAACTCCAGCAATTTTGGCAGATCTCAATCTAGCTTTTTTGTAGTAAAGATTACATATTTTAAATCTTCGGCTGTGCAGATCTGTTTTGCAAGGTTTGTATTACCTGTCATGCTGCTGAGGATAGTGATGAATTCCATTGCTTCTCCAGTAATTTGATTTCCTAAGTCTTTATCAGACCAGTATGTATTCAAGGCATTACAGTCTTATGGCTGGCAGATGGGCAGTGGTAAAAAGAACTGAATCTACAGTGCTCTTGATGAAGGGCTGCTGGGATTGTGCAGTCCTGGTGGAGAACCAGTTGGTTTCTGACAGGTGTTCAATTCCTCTTCTTCCCAGTTTCTACATCAGGCAGTTGAGCTTGAACCCTTTACATGAAGCAATTTAAGTTAAAATTAGCTGTAATTGCCTGTTGGTGTGCAGGTGACAATCGGTTTTATTGTGTCTGCTTATTGTTAGTCTCTCAGGGAAACCAAATGAAAAATTAATGTTAAAATGATCAGAGAGGTAGCTTGATAGAAGGAATGCTCTATAATAGCAGAGAATGAATCCCTTTTGTTTGGCCTAATACCATGTTATTTGTGATATAAGTGATTGTGATAGTTCGTACAAATAATATGAGATTCTTCCAGCTTTCAATGAAAAAAAAAAATTGTTTAGGTATAGGATTAGTGAAAGATATGTTCAGTATAATTTCTATTCAGTGGAAGATATCAGTTCCTGGTTTTGATTATTTATTTTAATTAACCCTTTRCTTCTGTATAATCCAAAGCATTCTGATGACAAGCCTTGGTTTGTTTCTGAATGAAATAACACTGTAAGCTAGGTGGGTCRTTGCAGATATGGGACTTAAAAATGAAGCAAAACAACTCATAAATGTCCTCACAGTATATCTTGGTTCTAGACAGTTAAGGCTGTCTCTGCATGGACTTGCTAAATCAATTGAGCCTGAATTTGTTTGTGACTGAATCTTCAGAAACTGTGGTTTTTATTTCATATGCATTATTGTCAGCCTTCAGTAATTATATTACCTCATAAATTGATGAAGCTCTGAAACACTGCAAACTATTTTATATTCTCCATAGAAATCTAGGTGATTTCCATTTTCTTCTTTGAGTAGGGTGTAGGTAATGATTTTATCAGACAACAGTTTTTTGAGTTTCTTTTCTCTTTTTAAGATATCTTTGGAAAGGGAATGGGGGAAAGTTGGTGAATTATGTCCAGCTTTTATGGGAAGTAATTTTATTTAAAATTTGCTGTAACTGTCTGTTCATGTACAGGAGGCTTTTGGCAGAAGGGTCACATTAATGTAACTTTTTTTTTTTTTCTGAGCGATCATATGAAAATGAAGGCCTCTGAGTATTGGGTTAATACCAGACTTCATTTTGGGATATGACATATCTCAAGATGCATTAGAAGCAACATAAAGAAAACAAGTTCCAATGCCAGTTATACACACGTATTGATGCAGCCACTATTTGAAATGGTTTACCAAATAATTTTGATCGAATAGCAGATTTAAAATGGGAAGTAACTTCACTTGCCTCAAAATTTCTTCTGTTTACTTTTGAAAAGATAGCATTATAGGGTGTGCTCTTATATGCACTATTTACCTATGAGGCAGAGACTTTAAATAACCTGTGTTAAATTTTAAATTACGTCAGCAATTTACCTGATCTCAAAATACTTTAATAACGTGCATACTTTGGGCAATATTAACTACATCTCATTTTTTATCCATTTAAGATGCACTGAATGTTATATTACTTTCCTGTACTTTATGGTGGAGATGTAGCGCATCTCAAATCTGCTGAAAAAGATCTTTACTTTTATGTTTTGTAGGTAGAAATAAAGCACACTGTGTACCTGTTAGTTTCTCAAGCCAGGACTTATCAGGAAAAAACTACTTTCGTTTGTTATTTTAAAGCCCCAAGGTTGTTGTAGGCATGTCACAGGCTGTACAACTTTCCATCTAGAGGATTAGATATTCAGGGGTTAGAAATGAAGAGCGGTTTCTGGAGTTAAATAATAYTGAGGCTCGCAAAAGATATGTGGTTAGTCTGAACATACTTTTCACCTCTTTTGAATAGACTTTCAATCAAGAGCTCCTTAAAACTACTAAGCTATCCAGTCTTGTTTCCTGGAATAGAGTCTTATGGCAGCTTTCAGCTAGCCATAAGAAATACACTCATATAAGCAAACACAGGATTTCTCATAAATTGCTGTGTAACTATGTGAGAATGTTACTTGCTTTCTCTAACAATCATGAAAACAAGTGTCAGATCTCTGTGTCCAAGCAATTTCACAGATTAGAAAATAAGATTCTTCAAGGCTGATGTGCATATTCTAATGATGTTCTATTGTTAYGTATTTTTAAGGCCGTCAGGGTTTCGGCACATTCCTTACCACCCTGCTGTGTGCTAGGGAGTTTTTCTGGTTAAAAATGATTGCCAGAATGTCTCTTCTCCACAAACTATTATGTTACAACTTCCAGACTGGGAATGCAGTTTATTGGAGAGAGAGTCTGTTAAACTGTGGGCGTTCTGGATAAATGTGCTGGACAGCGGCTGAATTTGTAGATTGCTACGTCTACTCCTTTGTAGGCTAAAGTCCTTGTTTCTTATCAATATTTAGACAAAAACAGAAAGAACACATCCTTAACACAAGCGACAAGAAGACACCTCAATAAAAATTAATTACTAAGGCTGTAGACCATTCATTGGATGCCAAAAGTTTGAGGGTTTTTAGAGCTGATCTTGTTCCTAGTGTTAGTCAGTTATGAGATGGTAGAAAACAGGCTGTTTGTGCTGCTTGCACTTTTTCTTATTCAGGTTGGAAATGCCTCCTTTTTTCTCTTTTTGCCTGCTTATTTGCCCTTCATATATTTTCAGTGGCCAGTGGGCCAATAAGTGGCAGTAAGAATGAAGTAATTTTTTTGTTTGTTTTGTTGTATGCTTCCATTGTACGTTTTAATTAACCAATTCATGCCTTCAGGCTGCATTCTCTTGTTACATCCTGTGCAAACTAAATGTGATGCAGCAAGACAGGAAAGTTCAAAATGATGCCTTAGAGTAAAATTTTCCTGAACTCCCTTTATATRGTTGCTGGAGTGTGTCCAGAGAAGGGCAACAAAGCTGGTGAAGGGTCTGGAGAACAAGTCTTATGAGGAGCAGCTGAGGGAACTGGGCTTGTTTAGCCTGGAGAGGAGGAGGCTGAGGGGAGACCTTATCGCTCTCTACAGCTACCTGAAAGGAGGTTGGAGTGAGGTGGGTGTTGGTCTCTTCTCCCAAGCAACTAGCGATAGGACGAGAGGAAATGGCCTCAAGTTGCGCCAAGGGAGGTTTAGATTGGACATTAGAAAAAAATTCTTTACTGAAAGAGTGGTTAAACATTGGAACAGGCTGCCCAGGGAAGTGGTTGAGTCACCATCCCTGGAAGTATTTAAAAGACATGTAGATGTGGCGCTTAGGGACATGGTTTAGTGTGCATGGAGGTGTTGCGTTGATGGTTGGACTCAGTGATCTTGGAGGTCCTTTCCAATGTTAATGATTCTATGATTCTGTGATTCTATACCTACTCTTAGTTTTATGGGGAGCCGTTTTGGTAATCACTTCGCAAATATCAACTTCATGTAACTCAAYGACGTCTGTCTTCAGTACTCAGAAATATCCTGTCTTTCAAAAAGACCTTTTACATTTCCACTTAATCTTTAGTTTGGAAAACTCTAGGGGAGTAGAGGGAATGTTTCTCTCTCATATGAATCTTTGCTGAAAATGTTACATTTGGTTATGTGAGAGAGACTAAATGTGGGCTAATTCCAAGTATCAGCAGAGGCCATCGATATTTTGTTTCTGGTGTGTATATATATAAAATATAAAAAAAGCTGTGTTAAATAACAAAACAACAACAAATCAAAAGCTCCTCTAATGAAGCTCATACATTTCCTGCAGGAAATATAATCCCTGCAACAAGAGAGCTGTGATAGGATAGAGGGGCTTTCTATGCACTAAAACCAGGATCCTTCTTACCAAAGACCTGAGAATGAGCAAGTGTCATTTACATGGTGATCAAGCATGTGGCCTGCCAGTGTAGATGAATGAGGAATAAAAATACTGCTTTGCCAGCTGGGCGCTCTCTGAGACGTGGGTTTTAAGCTGACTAAGCTAAGGCCTAGACTGTGCTGTGGTAGCAATCCAGCAATGATTCTAGACATAGCAGGTTTCGTTCTCTGCAACCAGGAATTGGGAAAAGATTCTGTTTGCCTAGAGCAACGGAATCTTCTATCTCCAGGCCTCAGGTCTTATCTAAAGGGAGGGCAATGGCTTCCAGCAGCAGATGGGAAAGCAACTGCAGGGAGATGCAGGGCGAATGGCAGCCCTCCAGCAGGTGGAAATCATTATGGAAGGAATTTTGTACTGTACAAGCTATTGTTGGTCGTTCCCAGATGAGTAAAGTTTATAACATTTTGGCCTGCATTAAGCCACACTCCTTTCTTCCTGCATGTCCACATTGTCTATTTGTAGAATAGAGAGTTTTTGTTAATTATCACTGTAGAATTTTATGCTGTCCTAAAACATGCTCATAACCTGCCTTGAAGGGCTTCTTTCTGGAGATGAAAGTAACCATCAAAGGCCAGTTCTAATCCTGAGCTGAGTAAGGTATTGGTAGTTGCAGTGTCAACTTCCTGCCTAAATAGGATTATTTTGTAATCACCTTGTGGTAATTAAATCAACTTAGTAAATCCTGTAATAAAAGAAATCCTCAACAGGATCTCAGTTACTTCATAACAAGCCTGTTATTATTATTTAGCTTAATAATGGTAYTCTGCAGGTTATCTTCAGGTTTTGGAGACAGCAGCTGCATATGATGCAACAGAATGTGATTCATAGAATCACATAATGGTTGAGGTTGGAAGGGAGCTCTGGAGGTCATCTGGTCCAATTCCCCTGCTCAAGCAGGGTCATCTAGAGCTGGTTGTCCAGGACCATGTCCAGATGGCTTTTGAATATCTCCAAGGATGGAGACTCCACAACCTATCTGGGCAACATGTGCCGATGCTCACTCATCCTCACAGTAATGTTTCCTGATGTTCAGAGGGAACCTCCTGTGTTTCAGTTTGTGCCCATTGCCCCTTGTCCTGTCACTGGGCACCACTAAAGAGCCTGGATCCATCTTCTTTACAGCCTCCCTTCAGATATTTATACACAGTGATAAGATCCCCCCTTCTCTTCTCTGTGCTAAACAGTCCCAGCTCTCTCAGGCTTTTGTCATATRAGACACGCTCCAATTCTTTAATAAAGCCCTTAATTAATCCCTTAATTGCTTTGTGGCCCTTCACAGGACTCCCTCCAGTATGTCCATGTCTCTCTTGTACTGATGAGCCCAGAACTGGACACAATACCCCAGGTGTGGCCTGACCAGTGATGAATAGAGGGGAAGGATCACCTTCAACCTGCTGGCAACACCTCTCCTAATGCAGCCCGGGATACTGTTTGCCTTTTTGCCACAAGGGCGCATTGCTGATGTTCAACATGGTGTCCACCAGGACCATGAGGTCCTTTTCTGCAAAGCTGCTTTCCAGCTGGGTGGACTCCAGCATATACAGGTGCATGGAGTTGTTCCTCCCCAGGTGCACAACTTTACATTTCCTTTCTCTGAACTGCATGAGGTTCCTGTCAGCCCATTTCTCCAGCCTGTAGAGGTCCCTCTGAATGGCAGCATCACCCTCTGGTGTATCAGCTGCTCTTCCCAGTTTTGTACCATCAGCAAACTTGCTGAGGCTACACACTATCCCATCATCCCAATCATTAATGAAGATGTTGAACAGGACTGGACGCAGTATTGACCCCTGGGGTACAATACTAGTTCTACTTGAGTCCCCTGATTCTATTTGATACTCCTCCACCTCCCTCCATGGTTCTCGCAAGCCAGGTCTAGTAGGGCATGAGGCTTAGAAGTAATCTGTTGGTATTAATTACAGTTTCTTGTAGTTCAGGTATCCCTGGAAGTTCATTAGTTTCACTTTCTTTGTCGGTGAATTCTATCAGTGTTTGTTATTCAGTAGAATAGATTATTTTTTGTATCATTTCAAGTCTGGAATTTTCATGATGTCTTAACAAAATTGGCTCAGAAAATATTACTACTTTAAAAGTATGGTTTAAGTTTGAGCTCATTCTTACATAGTTTGTTTCGGGGGTCAGAAATGAAGTGTAAGCAGAGTTATAATGATTCCTAATCTCTGCAGAATGTTGACTACTCTTGAGAGGCATGACTAGCGTATCTGTTTATTCGGATAGTTGTTTTACATCTATTATAGCAGATCACCAGAAATAAGAGGACATCTGGATTTTTTTTGATGAGTATAGTTAGTTTCCTTCAAACAATGGTAATTGGATCAGAGTTCAGGAACAATGGCACTTTGTCACGTGATGTGAGAAAATTTAAAACCAAAAGTAAATAAGTCTAGATCTAAACATGATGTGCTTTTTGCATGGTGTTTCTGTTGTCTCAGTGATGTCAGTGTTTTGGGTTTTTTTAATAGGTTTATTTGACTTAAAAAACTATCATTTGAAGTTTTTATTGACAGCTGAAACAAAAAGATATAATCCTGTAAAGCAATAACTATCATGGTGGCCAGAGTTGGGAGGTCTGAAAATGGTTTATTGCCAGTAGGAAAAATGTTTGGAACCAGTCCTTAGAAGGTTCACCACCTCTACTACGTGCATTTCATTTTGTTCCATTTTTAAGCATATATATGATAATAGTGCCAAACTATGCAAACGTTTCCGACCCTGATGTATATAGCCTTTGTTTTGATTATCTCTTTATTAATGATGTGAAAACCCTGAGGTCAGATAAAAATGAGCCAAGGTCAGGCTACTCCAGCTACAGAACACTGAAAATGTCACTGTGCTCCATAGAGAATTGCTAAAAGGAAGAATATTAGACTTGCTGAGATTTTCCTTGCTCTTGTGAAAAAGCTATAGGTGYTAATTTTTAAATGAAGCCTTGTGCTGTTACTGCAGCAGGAAAGAGGTTAAAGAGCACGAATGATACTTTTTGATGATTTAAAAAATGAGACACTACCATTTGTATACTTCAAAAAGTGGTAGACAGTACAGTCTGAGACTATATTTGTGCCTATTTGCAATGACTGGCACTTAACTAYTGCTCTTACCATCAGGAAAAAAACTTACATAAATTGATGCAAATACATTCATTTCAGCTGGGTAGCTCAGTGGAGAAAAACATTCATTTCATAAGCAATTCTGACACAAACATACTTAGCACTTTATTAGTTAGTGTATCATTGCTTTAGATAACACACCTGCAAACTGGCAGGTGTGCTGTTTGAAGGTTAATGAACTGTGAAATAAGTAAATGTCTACAAATAATTTTGTAAATTGTGAGCATAGTCCTATCAATGGAGAAAATGGATTAGAAAAATAGGTGAAGTCAGTACTGTAACTAAATACTGATGTGTTCAGCATACATGTATTAATATAGAAAACCTAATAAAAATGAAGAGGAAAGGTGATTATAGTAGGTATTTATTGCAGTCTGTTTTTTCTTTTAAACAAATCTGTTTATAGAGAAGGGCTGTGAAATGATTGATTTCTTGGCAGTTCTTAGTTTGCATAAAGAGCAAATAAAAGCAGACAGCACAAAATACTTGGAACAAAACTACAAATGCTTTATTTTTCTTTCTATTACAATGTTGATATCTGATATTGCCTGAAATGTAAATCTGCTTTTAATTTTACAGTAATAATGGTATAACTACGGTTATTTCACTCTCACATTTTTATTTTTCTAAGTTAGAGTTTTACTTTGAAATTGTATTTTTCTATTGTTTTGTGATTTTTCTTGTTTCAAATCAGGGTGGGCCAGATATTTCAGTGTGGTCTCTCTGCTGTACTGCCAGTTTATTGTTCTGGTAGATCTGCTGTGCATACAAAGGAAAGATCACCCACTGTAAAAAGCACTATTCTGGAGGCTTGTGTACCATTTAATCTCTCTGTCACTCTGCAGCTGTTCACAGCTCTCTTGACAGTGTGTTGCATATTTCAAACCGAGCTTTATCACAGGTGGAATTTGCCAGCCATTTCACTTTTTGGGCCCCATGTTTTGTGGGCCCCTGTGACAGTTTAGAACAGGAGAGGAGCATAGTGGCAAGGCAGTAAATTCAGAGTTAAACTGAAAGGACACTTAGGTTAGCAAAACGCTATATTTAAACAGAAGTAAACTGTGAAGCAAAGTGGTTTTTTTGTCTATTTATCTATTGGAGGATTTCAAGACTTGGCTGTTCAAAGGCATATCAAACAGCATGGTCTGATTTCAATGTTCTCTGTGCTTTGAGCAGGAGTTTGGACTAGTGACCTCCTGAGACCCATTCCAACCTCAGTGACCCTATGGTACTACAAATGAAGCTTTCTCAAATACATGATAGGTAATGCTGTCCCAAAGATGTGTATTTTCTGCTTTGTGAGTTCTATACTAGCATTCATTTATCCAGAAAAAGATTAAACGTTGATTGATTTATTTATTGACACACCCCCCCCCCGATTGAATCCATTCTTGATAATAGCTTTAAATGTTCTGTCTTTCTTTTGGGGACACCATTATTTTTGTTTCATAAAAAATTGAAATGGAATTGCCTGAGGGAAAGGTGATGGAAAGAGTGGAGAGTTCCATTTGCGGGGCCTGTAGAAAGTAGTGCCCAGAGACAGGAAAACACAGATAAAAAGAAAATGGGAAAGGTGAAAGTACAAAGATAAGGTCTGTATACTCGATGTGTAAAGACTTTATGCAAGTTGTTTGGGACAAATAGTTTAATGAATGTTAGATTTATCTTACTGTCAAAACACTTCTCATTTTCATCTATTTAATTAAAGTGATATATAACTGTGGTTTTCCCCCTCCAGTTCTTAGATTTACAGAACATTACCTTGTTGCCATTTAAAACAATATTCAATTAGACAGCTTTAATGGGTTTTTATAACCGAGCAAAATTTACTGTGATAAGATAAATTAAGCTTCAATTAGGCTTGATTCTAGTGGATGGAAATGATTAGAAAAATGTTAGTACTGTTATCTACTAATTTAAAACCTTTGCTCTAACTGGAGATGTTTTGAGAGGAACTTTGATAGGATTGCGTCAGGAATGATTCTTTGTATACTTTAACTATTGCTTATATTGTGATTAAGTCTAAAGGGCCCACTTAGGATCCTCATGTTTTGGCACTGTACACAAAGAAATGCAAAGAAAAACCYGCCTCAAAACAGTATTGAAATTTCACCAGGTAGATGCAAAACCAAGGGGAACACAAAGAATCTGTAGACGTTGTAATTAGCATAATAACTAGTAGACATAACCCCCCAGTTTGAAACTGTTAATGATGTTTTTGCACATAATGCTGTAACAATGAAGTGTGAGGAGAAGTTATTGAAGTATTTTTGTGTATTTTTGGTTTTTATGCTTGAGACAGCTGGGGAGAAAGGACTAGAGCCACTTAAAGGAAGACATGAATTAAAGTCTGTGACTGAAGGGAGACAGCGGGCCATGGTTGGGTGAATAAGCCATGAATGGCCTTAAGGCCAAAGACAAGTGGCTCTCGTGTTTATAAAAGTGGAAGAGGGAAAGGGCAATGTGGCTGGTGTTTTGTGTTTGCTATCTTGGGGTAAAAATGAAAGAAGATAGCAGATCATCAATGATGCGTAGGATACATATACCTAGGTAAAAGTTTGCTATACAAAGGTAGGACAAGGTAGGCTTTTTTTACTTCTTACATAGTACCAGTGTAAGGGTTGTGTTTTGTTTTGGTTTTTTTAATTTTTTTTTTTTTTTTTTAATATAGGTGTTAAGAATGCAATGCAGGGATATAATGTGGGACAGTTCAGCCTTTGTGCTGGGACTAAGGCCAGAGACTGCAAACAGTGTCTTTTTTTAATCAGTGATTCAGTTTGGGAGCATCCTTCTTCGGTGAAGAGATCTGCTCTTCCTAACATAGATAACAGACTTCTTGTCTCTCAATTGCTCTTAACCCCAACACTCAAGCCTGCAGTAGGTGCAGTTACATTCTCAGCCTGCCCTCTATCTCTGCAGAGGAAAAATCATGCTCACAGCAGGAACAGCGTTTAATAAAATAGGAGATATGGCCCATTTGAAATAGAAAAGCTTCTGCAGCTGTGGTGGTCCGGAAATCTTTGGAGATGCTCATACTGACAGTAGATCTCAGATGGCTTTTTGATTCTTTTCTTGGTAGGATTCTGAATAATATTTTCCTTACAGCTATGTGGTGGTGTGGTGTTCCCCCCCCCCCCCCCCCCGCCCCTTTTTTTTTCCTTTCCTTTTTCCCCCCTCACCATTTAACTTTTAGAAGGAAAGGAATTTCTAGGTCTTGGTATCACAGTGGAAAATGAAAGCAAGAATCTAAGCTTGTGAAAGATCACAGGTGACCTGCTAATATTTAGGGAAACCTCTAAACCTCTAAATAAGGTCAGCTAAGGCAAACAGAAGTAATATACTTCATGTCCCAAGTGATAAAATAATTACTTAATACTTTACATTTCTCTAGTACTTTCCATACTTAAAAGCATCAACTAATGCAGGCTGTGAGAATTTTTGAAAGATTTGTCATTGTTATAGATAAAAAGTATTTACAAATTATCTTCTGCAAAAGAAGCAGCAGCTGTATTTTCTCCTGAATAATTTGATTCTGTCATTATTTGGTATATTTTCAACTAGCTGGTGTGGTAAACTTAATGGAGTTCCAGTTTTGTGTCTTCCATTTTTGTTTTCTGTTAAAGTGAAAGCTGCTTTTTCATTTTATAAATTGTACAAAATAGAAATCCAGACATAAATGTACTGTTTCATTTAGACAGGCAAAGGATAATACCTGTGTGGCAAAAGCTGTCTTTCTGAAGTAGATTTGGTACTTCACAGCTTTACCATGGTATGTCGTGGCAGTTAAGTTTTGTAGCCTTAAGGCTTTAGTAAATAAAAATGCTTGTGGACCATCAGCTGGCACAGACATGTGGGAACAATCATCTTAGTTTCCAGTTGTTGCAGGGAGGAATTGCAGCTGTGCACAGTGAGCCATGAAAATAGTGGTCTGACACTTAAAAAGAAGCTGGGCTGAACAACTACAGTGCATGATAGCACTTAGTTAAGTAAGGATATTAATGTCCTTAGAGCAAAAATTTTTAAAGATATGTAGTTATTGAGAAGGCTGTGAATTTAATTTAATTAAAATACAAAATGTTCTCAAAGGCAGGATGCTAATTAACATTTGCTGGACTTGACTAGGTAAAAAGTGCTTGTAACAAAGTTCTGAAATCATCTCCTTTGAAAAATGTGCTATTTAGATCTTTGGTCATGTAAGTGGTTAACGATGTTAGTAAACTGTTGAGTTAGTTGACTGTGGTGCAGTTCTTCATTTGTTTGATTCTTTGGTTCTTTTCCTGTGATTATTTTAATGTATGCCATTTTATTTTAATGTATAGCATTATAACTTAAATCTTAGCTCTTCAAACAAATCCTTTGCATTTGTTTCATGTGCAGGGTCATATACCTTCTCCCTGCTAGCATTAGTTACGTTATTTCTATGCAATAAAATTTGTAATGCAGTAATGTTTGTTAAAGAAATAGCATTATGTGGCATTAAGTAACTTGAATCTCTATAATTGTCTTTGGTTATTATCTGTTCTGTGAAATATAAAGAAGAAAGGCTTTGAATTGTTTCCTCTGTACTTCTGTGTTGAATGTGCACTGTTTCTCACACAGAAGATTAATTTACTATCATTCTCAATGTTAATTTCCAAATTTTTGAGGGGGAAGCATGGGATGTAAAAAGTGATGAGAATGCCAAGGTTTGCTAATGTTACAGACACCATATAGGTTTCTTGCTCTTATATGATCATACTTTTCCTACCTGTGTCCATTCCACCAGCTGTAATTGTTTAAAGACTCTGCATGCATCCTCATGAATTTCTACTCTATACTCTTTGCCACAGATCTGTGTCTCTGGTTTTGAAAGATTCTTGCTTAATAGTAACTGTGAATATTTTCAGTGTGATAGCATTTTTAGTTTTACAGAAGAAACTGTGTAAGCAGTACCATGCTAGAAGAAATAAAGATTTAGAAAAGTGGAAAAAAATGGTTTTAAAAATGCAAACAAATATTTCTGATGCATTTGAAGGAATAACAGTTACAAGAGAAGCAAAGAAGAGGAGATTTTTGTCACATATTAATAATAATCTAACGCTTCATGAAGAAAATCAGGTGTTCTATAGAATCAGAGGGAAATGAGTAAAAAAGGAGCGTGGAACTGTGGAGAAGGTTTGCAAAAGATGCTACTACTTAAGARCTCTGGGATAGGAACATCAGTGCTGGTGTATAGAGCTGCTTAAATGTTGTCTGAGCCAGTAGAGTTCTGCTATGATTAGTGTTAGAAATGTATTTAAGTATTGTAGAACTAAGCCCTAACAAGATAAAATCAGGGAGTTAGAAGTCATGTATTTAAAGAGTTTTGAAAATGTTGGTACTAGTGTAAAGTGGGATTGAGAAGTAGATCAGAAGATAGAATAAAATGGATGAGGATTCTTTCGTTTCTGTAGGAATTCTTTGGCTGCCTGTTTTAACATAAGGGGTCAAACTGGATTTGCGGAGGCAAACCTTAATTCTGACATTTTGTAATGTGTGGTGTTGATTTTTTTTTTCCAAGTTCAGTAGTAATTTTCCTTTAAATATGTTGTTTTTGTAGATATTCATATAGGGCTCGGTTCCCTTCTACTTCTGTCTTTCAGTGGAAGCAAGTTTGATGCAAGCAAGGTGCATGTCAGATACTATTACCAGAGTTGGCTAAAAATAAGCTGAAACAATTCTGAAAATGCTGCATTTATGAAGACTATTTTCTTTCTCATGTCCTTTTGCTTTTGTCTTTCAAATTCTTCCTCAGGTTGAACAAGCATAACAGCTGTTTCTTATCGTTAAAGACTACTTTCTTCCAGCTGCCCTGCATTGTGAGATCAGGCACAAGAATGGTAGAGGGTGGGAAAGACTGAGGAGCTTGTAAATAAAAACAGTTCTGGATCATGTTCACTGCATGCTTATTTTCCCCTTTAAGCTGTTTAAACTGTTGAAGTTCCAAGAAAATACTTAAAATACTTTCCATTAGTTTAATTACTTTTACACTGTATCATTTACTCATTGTTCTGAACACCATTAGAGCAACACTAAATTGGATTCTGGAATACATTATAGTATTCATAAATACTATAGCTGTCTTCCTATAATACCTAATTGAAATTAAAATTAGTATCTATTATATCTGTCAATTTCTATATATTCATAACCTTTTGTGTAAATAATATTTTGCTGTTTTCATAGAATCATTAAGGTTGGAAAAGACCTCTAAGATCATCAAGTCCAACCATCAACCCAACACCACCAAGCCCCACTAAACCATGTCCCTAAGTGCCTCATCTACACGTCTTTTAAATACCTCCAGGGATGGTGACTCCACCACTACCCTGGGCAGCCTGTTCCAATGTTTAACCACTCTTTCAGTAAAGAAWTTTTTCCTAATGTCCAATCTAAACCTCCCCTGGCGCAACTTGAGGCCATTTCCTCTCGTCCTATCACTACCTTTTCCAGGTATGTGTACTGTTTGTGGTTGAATTTAAAACATTTTTGTAGTAAGATYGGGGAAAGCTACTTCCTATTGTAAAACATTTACAGTGTTTTTCAGTAGTAGAATTGGAGGAACATTGCAGTTGAAATATTCTTCACTGAGGACGCTAATGTTGCCTTAAAATTTAGGACAAATAATAAAGTAATAAGAAGAAAATTTCTGGTAGAAATTACTACCAGTAGTAATAGAAGTTACTAAGATTCTTTTTATTTGCATTTTTGCAAAAAGTGTTCATGATGCCTGCTTGCCATATCCAGTCTAACAGAAGTGATTCTTTGGTCAGTGGCTTGCATGGAAGATGGATTACTGCTGGAAAGATTTGTATTGGAGGTTCATCCTTCATCTTTAAATTTAGATACATAGCAAAATCATGTAAAAATAAGCAGAGTCCTTACAGGGCAAGGAAGGAAACTGTAGAGGAAAAAGTGCTTGGATATATTTAGGCTCCAGATTATGGTTCACTGATCTTTTACATGTTTTGGAACTCTAAAACATAACATAGTGCACAGTTTTTAATGGACTCTGCGCTACGCTGAGTTTCAAACAGAACATGTATTTTGCATCTTGGTATAGTTCCACATTCTTTTCTGTCTTTGAATATTTATAGCTAAATTTCTCTGCTTTATGTCAGGAGCAGTAAAGTTCCTGAGATTAGAAAGTATGAAAAAAAAAGATTGAAACCTTAATTCTCTGCAATACCTAGTCAGATCCACATTATTTGAGTTGCAATAATCATAGAATCATAGAATGGTTTGGGTTGGAAGGGACCTTAAAGATCATCTAGTTCCAACACCCCCTGTCATGGACAGGGACATCTTCCACTAGACCAGGTTGCTCAATAAAGTAATAAAGTAATAGTCAATAAAGTCAATAAAGTAATCTTTTCCCTTACAATTAATTTATTTAATTTTTGAGGCAAGTGTAAATTTCATTTTACTCTTTTGGCTGGAAGAAATTCCATTTTCTTCTTCAATAGATACAGATAATTACTAAGATATTTCATTGTGGAGCTGTTTCATCGTTCTACATAGTTGATATAAGAGAAAATTGCTTTTCTCTTACTGAATAATTTTTTTTTAGGCCAGTTTTAGCTTTCCTGTAAATAAGGTCCTGGCTGACCCTTCAATATAAGGATTGGTTTGCTTCCTTGTTTATTTTGAAATGTTGCCAGAAATTGGGGGGGGGGGGGAAGAGAAGTTGCCTCTATTTTATCCCATTTTAGGATTTTATGCATGATTTCATAAAGTTGTGGTAAATACAATAGTACATATTTAATACAGCTTGTAGGTTTATGTTTGCAACAGACTGGAAACAATTGAGAGTAGTTTTCCTAAGCATAACYATAAACATAATGAAGTTTATCCTGCCAAGTGTCAGGCCACAAATAAAGACAGACACATGTGTGGTCAACCTGCCCTCCGTTTCTAGGAAAAGTGCTATTGGACCAAATAAACTAAGTTTAAATCAGGCAGGAAATCTTTGCCAGACTTGACCTAGACTCATATACATTGGTGACTCATGGTTGTTGCCCAGCCCTGCAGCTGTGTTGGTTTATGAGCCATGCAAAAGTTCAGGGCTATCTGCATTGAAGTGCCAGTTGCCTCTGTTATCTTTTTCTCTTCCAGCATGATTCTGTGTACTAGYGGTCTGGCAGCGGGCTATTTTACTTTGTGTCATTTTCTGTCATAAATTTTGAAGCAGTCTGTCATATACGTAGTGAGAGGGTAAGCTTAAATGATGTATGTTTTTCCTGGACAAAGAATGCTTTCAGGAATTGCTAAAATACATGAGAATGTTTTGGTACCATGCATTTTTATAAATGATCACTTTTGTATAACTGAAATCAGCTCTCATTCCTCCTCCTCTAATTATGAAGCTAAATAAAAAGGAATGATACAGGGGGTGGGAGCAGGCACAAGTGACCTGGGAGGAATAGGGAGACCCCGTATGAGCATGCAGGTATAGGGTTAAGAAAGCCAAAGCCCATCTGGACTTGAATACAGCACGAGATGTGAAGGGCAACAAGAAAGGTTTCTACAGGCACATCAACAGCAAGACTAGGGAAAATCTGGGCTCACTTATGAATGGGAGTGGAGACCTGATCCTAAAGGACATGGAGAAGGCCAAGGTACTGAATGCCGTCTTCACCTTGATCTTTACTGGAAAGACTAGCCTTCAGCAATCCTAGGTCTCTGAAACCAGTGCAACAGTCCAAGGCCAGGTAAACTTACCCTCGGTGGAGGAGGATCAGGTCAGGGAATATTTGAACATACTGGACACACGCAAGTCCCTTGGCCTTGCTGGAATGCACCTACAAGTGCTGATGGCATTGTGTCAATTATCTTTGAAAGGTCATGGTGGTTGTGGGAGGTTTCTGAGGACTGGAAGAAAGCAAATGTCAGTCTTATCTTTAAGAATGGCAAGAAGGAGGATCCAGGGAACTACGGGCTGGTAAGCCTCACATCAATCCCTGGGAAGGTCATAATAAGGAAGGAGTAATCCTGGAAGCCATTTCCAAATATATGACTGACAAGAAGGTGATTAGGAGTAGCCAGCATGGATTTATGAAGGGGAAATGATGTCTGACCAACCTGATAGCCTTCCTCAATGAGCCAATTGCCACTACCAGGGTTGCACAGAAGCATTTACTGTTGATGCTGGTGAGGTCCTAAGTATTAGTGTTGCTACGCAAGATTGTGACTGTGTTCTGTTTATCAAGCACTACCATTTCTTGGGCTTTTCTTGCTAAATACACCCCCTAATCCTAAAATCTTGTATATTCTAATTTATGCCAATGTACTACTTGTTTTCAGCCTCTCTTTCATTTTAGCTAGAGTAATTCCATTTGCAAGCTAACTCATCTTTAAAATATATTTTGCCTTATTATAATAAAGATGTGAAGGCAAGAGACTGGTCTTTATTTCTGTTCACAGTGACATAATATAGTTTGTAGTTATTAAAAAAGCAGATGATAATTATTCTATCATTCTATTATTCTATCAATTCTTTCCTGAACATATTAGAAATGGGGTTAAAATATATTAACAAAATGGAAAGTGCTTGTAGCTAGCTAACAAAGCACATGAATAGTAATGGCTAAATACAACTTTGAATATAGCAGGATGCCATGATAAAGGACAAGATTAGCCTGATTTTCCCTGTGTACAGGTCTATGATTTATGAATTTCACTAGCTTTCAGATTCTCAAAATGTCTGATGCTTTAAGCATGTTTTCAGCACACTCTCAACATATGCTGTCACTGGCAGGTTTTTTTTTATTCTCTAGAATTTCTGGGGGTATCAACTGGGAATATARTAATTTTTCTTGTTGGTTTTACTATCATTGAACATAACACAATTCTGTGAACATAAAAGTAGTATTCTGGATGTACCTATAAGTAAAGTCTGCCTTGTATTTTATTTAAACTTTTGCAATTTTTCTGGGTGGATTGTCCCCAGGAAAAGCTGTCTTTTCGATGGGTTGCTGATAGTTTGATTTGAAATCTGACCTTCTCCTTTGCTTATGTTGGGTTGGATAATTCTTAAGCATTTTTGTTAGAGTATTTCTCTTATGCGGTTACTGGCAAACTCTCTTTTTAAATAGTTCATGTCTGTAGTGGTTCTAATGGTTTTTAGGCAAGTGGAAACCTTGAAAGGTCATCTTTGTTCAACTTCATCGTGGAAAGGATGGTTAAAGCACAGTTACATAATAAATTACCTCATGAACAAAATCACAGGATAGCTGGAATTTTGGGACCTTCTAACTTTCTCTTATGCAGTGCATTTCACACTCAGCCCATGCAGCCCAGTTGCTGCATGCCCATCTCTGTGACGTTGGGGAAATTCTCAGGGACAGTTGGTCTGCAGATGCTTCCTCTTCCAGTGTGGTGTGTTGTGGTGTCAGGCTTAGTGTGAGCACGTCTGTTGACTGTGCTTTTAGTGCAGGAGGTAYATGAGACGGACAGATTGAGGCTTAAGTTCAGATGAATCATAGAATCATGTACCTTGGGAGGGGTAGCCCAAGCTTCTGCTCAAAGCAGGTCTTAACTAGGGCAGGTTCCTCAGGGCTGTGTCCAGTCAAGTTTTGGATATCTCAGGGATGGAGATTCCATAACCTCTCTAGGCACCTGTTCCAGTAGTTGACCAAGCTTGTGGTAAAAAATGTGTTTTTTCTGTATCAAGGTGGAATTTCCATAGAATCATAGAATAGTTTGGGTTGGAAGGGACCTTTAAAGGTCATCTAGTCCAACCCCCCTGCAGTGAGCTGGGACATCTTCAACTAGATCAGCTTGCTCAGAGCCCCGTCCAACCTGACCTGGAATGTTTCCAGGGATGGGGCATCTACCACCTCTCTGGGCAACCTGTTCCAGTGTTTCACCACTCTCAGCATAAAAAATGTCTTCCTTATATCTAGTCTAAATCTACCCTCTTTTAGTTTAAAGCCATTCCCCCTTGTCCTGTTGCAGCAGGCCCTGCTAAAAAGTTTGTCCCCATCTTTCTTATAAGCCCCCTTTAAGTACTGATATATAGGCTGCAATAAGGTCTCCCCGAAGCCTTCTTCTCTCCAGGCTGAACAACCCCAACTCTCTCAGCCTTTCTTCATAGGAGAGGTGTTCCATCCCCCTGATCATTTTTGTGGCCCTCCTCTGGACCCGCTCCAACAGGTCCATGTCTTTCTTATGCTGAGGGCTCCAGAGCTGGATGCAGTACTCCAGGTGGGGTCTCACCAGAGCAGAGCAGAGCAGAGGGGCAGAATCACCTGCCTCGACCTGCTGGCCACGCTGCTTTTGATGCAGCCCAGGGTACGGTTGGCCTTCTGGGCTGCGAGCACGCATTGCCGGCTCATGTCCAGCTTCTCATCCACCAGTACCCCCAAGTCCTTCTTGGCAGGGCTGCTCTCAATCCCTTCATCCCCAGCCTGTATTGATACTATGTCCCAGTTGTGTCTCATCCCTTCCCAGGGCACCCTTGAGAAGAGTTTGGCTCTATCTTCTCACACCCTCCCACTAACTAATTGAAGACAGCAGTAAGTTCTCCCTGTGGCTTTGTCTTCAGGGTGCACAAACCTGGGGCTTTGCCTCTCCTGGTACATTTTGTGCCCCAGTCCCACGACCATCCAGGTGGGGCCTCAGTTGGACTCATGCCAGTATTTCAATATCTGTCTTGTATTGGGCAAGTCCAAACTGGGCACAGGGCTTGAGTATGATCTCACAAGTTCCAGAGACAGGCTCCACGCCCCCAAGGTAGGTGCTGCCTGTTCCTCCAGTTAGTTGGCTTTGTTTTGTGCTGGTTTAGCTATTGTTGTTGAAGAATTTTGTGTTCTGTTGCGTAACCAAAAGAAGCATTTCTAGAACATGAGTTCAGAGTTGCAATGTGTTATTAATTCCAATAATTATTATTAGTCATACATAAGTCCAAGAATTATTATCCACTTACAGTTCTAAGATAAACAGTTTGATGAAAAGCTTATATTATTATTTGATGTGTTGTTAACAGTTCAGTGTATTTAAAAAAATACATAGTAGTCCGTCAATAAAAAGAGAACCTTTCCTATCCAACAAAAAACTTTGTGTGAACCGTAGACCAAAAATTATTAGGAAAATTATTTCAGTGATTATATCTTATTTTCCTCTACTGAGACAGATGCAGTTTTTATGATTTAAAGACCAGGGTATGTTTTTCAAACCTTGCCTTGGTCAGTTGCAGGATTACTGGTAGATGGGTTTTCTTGATGTTTTTGTATTTTCCCTATTTGCTTCTGTGGGAACAGTGAGCAAATGGTTTTGATGAGCAGCTGCTCAAAGAGAACATGAAAAGAAACCATGACAGCAATTTAAGTCAATCCGATTGCACCTGCTGTCACCTGGCTTCATCTCTTCATGAAGGAGAAAGAGATCCAGGGCATGGTTATGTGGTTCTCTGCTTCCATCTCCAGTTACTATACTGAACCCCATAACCATCTCATAGAGAACAGGAATAAAGTCATGGCATACTTTGAAGTTCAGGGCCTCTCTTTATTTATTTCATTATTTTTGAGCTGGCTGAAAAGTGTCAGTAGTCACGTGCACATGGGGGTTGGCTACATGGGTAAGAATCATAACAGAATTCAGATCGATTATGTTGGATTTTCCCCATCTAGGAAAGAGTTCTTGCATGGCTGTAATAGTTTTATAGGTCCAAAATGTAGTGGCAATAGTTAATGCAAAATTTTAAAATATAAACAATCATCATTTAAAATGTCAAATGCAGCAGCTGAGAGGGAACTCAGGATGGCAGCTGTGATGTGCTGTATTGATAAATCAAAATCATAAATTCAAAACATATGTTATGATCTCAGTAATGTAATCCAGATTATGCATTAGAGGGTAACAGTTGTGCATTCTGAGTGCTAGAAGTTTACTTTTTCTTTGACCTGATGCCTCGACGTACACTAAAGGTACAGTGTTGCTGTATTGTGATAAATCGTATTTGTGCTCAAGTGGTACCCTCAACCTAAGTTTTTATTCAAATGAGACATACAAGTTTGATTCATAGTGTAAAACTATAAATATTCTTATTCCATAAGAATTATATTTCCTTTTCTTTGTTGCATAAGATGCAGACAGAACTTTAAGGTACCAAAATYTGGGGAGGGGGGAAGCTGGTGGAGAAAGCTACTTGCTTGTGGTAAAGCCTTAAAGTGAGTGTGAGAGCATTTTTATACAAGTGATGAGAACCTCCTGGACATGATTGACTTAAATTAGCTTGATTGCTTTTTATCAATTGCAGCTGCACTATTTAGCATAAAAATGCAAAACATCCAAAAATCATTTGCCTTGCAGTGTAGTAGAAAGATGGTTTTAGTTAGTCTTTAAGATGTTTCAAATGTTTATTCTACACAGATTCTCTGAGAATGGATCCAGAACATATCTAGTTACAGAGAATTAGTACAGATATTGTAAACTTTGAGAAAATTAATTAAGGAAAATATGCTGCTTTATGAATTACATATTTAGGATTTTGGTTTTTTCCTTTTAACTGTGTTAGTAAGTTAAACAGTTCAAAGATATTTGTTATAGTGGCATAATCAGGCATCTGCTGTTAAAAGCTAAAAGGGAAAGCCTAGAACTTTTTGTGTGATGTACAATTGTCTCACTTGCTCTCTGAACCAGTGACGTGGTTGAGAGAGAAATCCTGAAGTTACATAAAAATAAATTTCTTTCTAAATAAGAGGAGAAAATTTTAGACCAATGYTGAGGATTGCAACCCATGTTGAAAACCTGACCAGGGAAAGGCTGCTACTGTTATATAAAGGCTGTGTTCTGTATATTGAGTTTTGATATCTGATGTCCATTTGCCATCTGAATTTCTTTTTTATAGGACTGTGCTGCTTGCAAACTCAAGATCCTGTCTTTGTTTCAAAGGTTTCTATTTTTCAGTGGCTTAATGACTTATATAGCATGTGACCTTGAGGCTAAGTGCTTCTTTGTATTCCTTGGATGCTTAATGTTATCTAATTCACAGGAAAAATATTCATGTATATAAAACTTGCACTGTTTACTGTCATTGATTATAACCAGCAATTGTGCTGAAGAAGAACCCTTATTGTTATGCCAAGCAATAGATTATATTAAAGAATGAGATTACCTGAAGTCAATCTTTTGTACGCTTTTAAGTGTTTTTGATACAGGATGCCTAAACTGAGGTCAAAACCTTTTATTATTCCTTAGATTAATTTACTCTTACATGTTCCTAGGATAATGATGCCAGTTTAAGTCTTTAGACAGATTCTTGGAATTAAGATGTTCAAAAGGGAAAAAGAGCCATTAAGGGCATACTTAATGGTACAATTTCAGTGGCTGAATGCCTATTAAAGGCAAAAACTTAAATATTTATATATACATGTATATAAAATATAAATGTTTGTACATATATATATATATAAAGAAATCACAAGGAAGGATGGGGACTATTTTATTTTATTGCTATGAAAAGACACCTTGTGCTCCTCAGGTTCGTTTTTCGTTAACATTAAAAATCACATCTATATACATCATTCGGCAAATAAAGTTTTAATTTTCTTTATTCCTCTGTTAGGTCTTGAAATCCAGTACAGAGATGAATGAGGGTAGAGGGTTATATTTCTTCTTGCATAAATAATAGAAGGGTTTAGAAAGTTTCAGTTACAGAGGCACTTAATTGCATCTGCACAAGTTTACAGGCAGACTGCAGAGGTATTACTGAGGGTATAATATATGCAGGAGGAACAAAGGCTGACTTTCATGTCCTAAATTTAATTTTCAGGAATGATAGGCCTAAAAAAACCCCCATTTTTTGTAAAGTGAGATGGAAGTCAAAGAGGCTAATACACCTATATATCCACAGATATGCTTTTGTAATGCAATCTTAAGGTAGATCTATATTTAATAAATTAATTAAATTAAATTGTACATGGTTGGTTTTATTCTCTTAACTACTAGCTCTTCACTTTTTTTCTAAACTTTCTTACTAAAGGAGTACTTGGAAATTAAATTCCCTAAAGCATCATTTTAAGCTTGAAAGTGCTTATCCATTTTGCCATTTAGTTGAACTGTGTGAAATGCATGTCACTACATGGGATTATAAGCCACCAGGCATTGTTTAAGATAGCTTGAGAGCTACGGAGAGAAATATTAGCAGTTCTTTAACATGTCCTTTTTAACTTACTGGGTTGGAAAGGTGGGGGGTTTCTTGGGGTTTGGTTGAGGTTTTGTGGKTTTTTTTTGTTTGGTTGTTTTTTTCTGGTTTTTTGTTTGTTTGTTTTTGGTTTTTTTTGTTTTGTTTTGGGTTTTTTTTGTGTGGGTTTTTTTTTGTTTTGGTTTTTTTGCTTCTCCTTGAGATGGTATTGTGATACTTATATGTGCTGATAAATATAATTAAATTTGCATAGTGCGGGATCCTATGTAGTTAATCTACGCTAAACTTTACATTAATATTCCTTTTGTGTTCTGGCATTGTCTTGTTTCTTGAAATGTATCTTTATTTTCCCAATCTTTTGAGGAGATTGGAAAAAGGAGCAGAATTTCACCCATGTGCAGAATAATCTATGTCTGGAAAAAAGATTACTTTCAGAATGCTTTCCAGGAAAAGAAAAACAGATGAGGAATGATACTTGCTTTATTTATTTATTTATTTATTTTTAGAATTTTCTTAAAGGGCAGATTTATAAGGCTCCATGTTTATGTCAACTGTCAGAGATTGGGGAATGAATTTTCATACTCAGGTTTCATTTCCGTGACTGGTAAATCTGCTTTCATGTAGCCTCTACTTCTGTGTTAAATTATTTATACCCTGATTTTTCTGCAGTAATATTTGTTTATACAAGAATATGCATATACATCTATATATATGCACTGAATCTATATGGACTAAAAAGAATATACACTAAATATATATACTATATACACTAAAAAGAATATTAAGAATGATTAAACAGTAAACATTTTTTAAAAAATGAATGTTTCTTGCATGTTTTCTATGGCATATTAACAAAATCCTTTCCACAGTCATTTATATCTTCATATTTAAGGATAACCTCAGTTGAAAGGGTCAAAATCCTAGAAGATTCAATCTTAGAAGTATTTCAAAGACATACTTTCAAGTAAAGAAACTTTCAACAAAAGTCTTTTGAACATATTCTATACAAAAAGCAGGAATATTGGTGATATTTTGTATGGAACAAAATAGTTACTCAAAGTTTGCAACTTCATTGCTAGCATAGGATTTAGAATAGAATTTTACCACTTCCATTCCCAGATTGGATAGCAAGCTTGAAACAAATAGTAAAAATCCATTTGTATCTAAAGTAAAAACATACATTATTCTGCGTATCCCCCTTTGAATTTGCTATAAAAGATTATTTCTCTGGTATGAAAAAAACCTTTTCATTTAGCCATTTTTAGAGCGCCACTGTGCATCCATTTTGGTTATGAAATCTGTTAAATTAGACTAAGGCAGTATCTTTCTTTGATAAGAGCACTAATCCTGTAGACAAAGAAAATACATTATGTCTAATCTAGCTGAATCTTAGTAAGGCTTTTCATGCCATATCACATTCAAGTGATTAAAGTGGGAGAAGACTGAGGTCAGTCCAAGAATGGTAGAATTGGTGAAATATAGAGAAACAGTGTAGATAGTATGGAAGAGGAAGGACCAGGTTGGGGGAAATAATTGTTGAAGCATCTCAAGACCTGATATTGTGATGAGGCTTATTTAATATTTTCATTGCATAGCTTGCCAAACTTTGGAAGCACACTCATAAAATTTCATGGAGATGCACAGATTGGAGCCACTAGTGATGCTGAGGAGTTTTGGATGATCTTGAATTCTGGAGTGAGAGAAATGGATGAGATATGGTACTACGAAATGCGGGGTTATGCCCCTGAGGACTAAAAATTAGAACTTCTATAATGTAAAGATTGAGGTAAAGGTAGTAATAGTGTGTTAGAAGATTGCTGTTAGTCACCAATAAAATGTGGCTGTGGAAAATCTGATCCTAGAATGTATCAGGAGAGAGATTTCTCGTACAGATGGGGAATATTTTAATGCACTCTGTGAGATCTCATCTGAAATGCAGTTTATGTTTCTGGTCACCCAGCTTCAAGAAAGATTAATTCAGGATAGGAGAGGTGCAGAGGAAGGTTAGAGGGATGATCAGGAAAATGGAAAAACTTTCTTAGGATGCTAAAAAGGCTTGGCTCAAATGTATCATTGTATTGTGGTTTCATTTGCAGGGGTCATTTCAGCCAACTCATTTTGCTTATCACTGCTGTGAACTGGTGACGTTCCTCTTTCAGTTATGATATATTTGCTAAGGAATAGTAATTTCCAGCTCCAGGATGAATGAGGTTTTAAACAACTTCAGATTGTTTACTTGTGGTAATCTGACCAGACTCTAAAATACTTTTTTAAAAAATCTGTTTTATTTTTTACACGGTAGACTTGTCAGTCTGTGCTCAGAATCTTGTAGCTTATATGTTATACGTGATCATTTAGTATTATTTGCATGTCACACTCTGGCGTTCCAACAATTTGGGTTTGTTGTGTGAAAAAAATCTGTAGAATGTTTCTTTCTCCTTCCCCCTTTAAAAAATGGAATCTCTCTATCTTTACATTACCAAAAATGGTCATAAAATTTTTGTTCGAACTTTTCCCAAATTCACTTTTTAGAGCAAACCAAGTCAAGAAAAGGTTTCGTTTTGAAAGGCCCTGATAAAAGAATTATTTGAAACGTCCATTTGTGCATTTTTTTGGCTCAGCTGAACTTTTGCTTCAAGCTTTAAAATATGGGAAACTTTTCACAGGCTACCTGAGTAGGGGTACATTTCACTTTCTAGGGGTAATGATCARATTTTTACATAATGTTTATAATAATATTAGCAGAAATTGGTCTGGAGGATATCTGCTCTTAAGATGCTGCACATCATATTGCATTTTTCCTTCCAACCTACTATTGTAAAGTATAATAGCAGTTCTTTAATGTCTCTGTCGGAAGTCTTGAAAATACTTCACAAGCTTCAATGGGAGAACTGTCATTATGGGACTCTGGATCTTTCCTTGGGAGTTTTTGGAAGAGATCCTGCTCCTAAAGGAACCATGGTCTTTCCAGAAATGGCTCAAGCTGCCTGCCTGCTGTCCTGATTCAACACTCCATTACCCCATCTACTTGTTCTTTTTTGGTTTGTGGCATGACACACCTCTGTCTTTTTGTGCAAGGCACTTTTCAAAGGTTTTAACAAAGTGTTGGAACTTCGTAGTATGTCTTTGAGACAGGTATAGCAATTACTATGTTTACATTATGGAGAGGAAAACTGAGCTGGACAGAGTAGAACAATCTTGCTGATGATTGCCTACTTGAGGTACTGTCTGAAGACASTAATTCCTTCTACAGAAAATGGTAGAAAATGGCACTTGAACCCTGACGTAATTATATACTTTCTTGTTTTGACTACATTTTTTCTCCCCCTTGCATTTTCTCTTCCTACTGGTGATAAAATTTTGCTATAAAAAAAGGAAAATAAAAGAGAAATAAAACACACAGAGCTTATATGTATAGTTAAATCTCCAAATTATTTCAATGATGTTTCACTGTCTGATGTGTAATGACCACAATTTAATACATTTGGATCATTTATCGAACATAATTAGAGTTTTTGTTTTAGTTTTGACAGCAGTTCTCCTGTAAGATTACTTTTGTATCTAGTCCTTTCCTGTAGGTGGGAGATTGTTGACATGCTTTTGGGACGAAGTCCGAGCAGAGAAATAATTCTTAAACTCTCTAAAAAGCATGTATTCATCATATTTTCATATTAATGTATTTATTTTAAGTTATATTTTTGACCTTCTGATTAGTTTTGTTGAATGCTGTGACACCTTTCTCTTTTATAAATGCTGTTGAAACATATCCAGCATACACATTATACATTTGACAGACATTACTCAAATTAATGGTAAGACTTGTGCTAACAAGATTTAAAAAAAAAAAAAAGTAGTAGTAGAAGATGGAAGGTCAATAAATTAGCATTGGTTTTGCATCACACTTAAATTTTAGCTGAGTACAGTAAAATGAAAAGCCTTTTAATTTTTTCAGTGGCTATTTTTTGTTCCATTTATAATTCTAGTAGTCTTCATTTGCTGAGTCTTATTTTAGGGTAGGCTTTAATCCATTTTATGGATGAAGGCTCTCCCAAGCCAAGGATAATGCAGATAAGCTCAATTGTGTGTACTTTTGACGGTTGCTGTGAGAGCATTAGAGTATTCTGGAAAATGTGGTGGTGGTTGGTTGTGGCTGGGGTTTTTTTTGTGTGTGTGGTGGTTTTTTTTTGTTGTTGTTTTTGTTTGTTTGTTTGTTTGTTTTTTTTTGTCCACTAGGTGCAGTCATATGTTTGTATGTTGGATATTCTACAGAGGTGATTGCCAAATTCATAACTGGCCTTGGGCTCTCCTAGGGACCACCATTTTAATCACACAGAAGTAGCTGAGAAGTTTGTAGATGTTMTTTTGTAGCTTTGTTCCGTGAACCATTTTTAATGGCCATTTTAATATCAGAGTTACGGATTTTATTCCTAGGCATTTCATTTGAAGCTGTTTTGCAGGACTCCCTAGAGGAATGAGATGTCAGGAACAAATTGCCTTGTGCAAAATTGTTTTCTCGTGGCTAAATAGTTCCCCCACCGCCCCATTCATTGTCTCTGTGTCTTCATTATGATATATAATAGTAGTTATGTTTCACCAACATATTTTTCCTTATAGCAAATAATACACTGAATCACGTATATAAAAAATCTGGGATGCCTCTGCAGGGTTTAGAGGGCCCTGTTTTACAAGTCTGGGATTTGTTGCTCTGTGACACTCTGCTTGTACTAGATTTATATTAGCCACATTTTTTTTCTGATTATGAGCTTTATAGATTAGAGATTCCTTGAAGAGAGCTGGAAAAGGGGGAAGAAGGAAAGATTTCTTTCAAGCTATTCCAGTGTAGGTGATTGTGGTTTAATGATTTTTCCATGCAGGTTCTACTGCAGTGCTGGATCAAGCATGGATATGTAGTTCATGAAGTTTCTCTTTTTGAAATGTAAGTGTACATGATATCTAGTATTGTCTTGCACGTTTTGGAGAAGGAAAGAATACGATGGTATCCTGGAAATTACAGTTAAGAGATCTGTGGGTTCTAGACTTTCTTGTACTGTGAAGACTCAGAGTTGGCTTGTATTCTCACTGAATTGGTGTTCAGTTGAGGAGTCTCTCTTTCTTTGTGTGTTTAGTCCCTGTGTCTTGGCTGTCACTGTTGGTTCTTGTAGGTTGCAGGGCTCTTTCTCTGAAGGTAGTTTTTGAGAGTTATTTCACTGCTCATTCTTTTTCTGAAAGTATCCCTTACATATTTGACAGTGTAAGACCACTTCTGTGATACAGTTTGTTTTCATATCTAACTTTACATAGCTTGTTTAGTGTCAAGACTGTTACGAAACCAGCACATATCAGTTTTGCTTTATCTTTCTCATGCAGATGCTATTCTGTCCTGAGAAACTGAGTGTCTCCCAGATGGAATATAATTGTGGTAAACTAGTAAACCTATAGCTTCCAGCTGAATAATAAATAAACGCAAGATCAGATCTTGACATGTCTCTGACTTGCTGCTAGATGATCTGGCAGACTGGATTCAGTAAAAATATTTGGCAAGCTAATCTCTGTTAGTATGTTAGGAAGCCTGCAACTGAAACTTATGTCTGATTTCATTCCTGCATAACTTTTTATTTTTAATTTACCATGTAACCGCTATTATAAGCACTGTATTTATACAAAGAATAAAATTGTTGCTTTTATGTCCCTAGTTCCAATCTCATGCATTTCTTTGCACTATTGTTGTGTCTCATTAATTATCTTAGACATTTCAAACAGTAAAAATATGATGTGAAGATCTACCATTTCTGTGATGATTGAAGTTTTTTTAGAGTAAAATGCCTTCTCCAGTTCTACCTAAAATGCTTAAAGAATGTTACTGCAAAGATGGCATAAAAAAAGGAGTTACCAATTTGGAATCTGAAGCTGCCCTTTTAGTCTTTTCTTGACACACTGCATCTCAAGCAGCCTCTCATGGTCTAAGTAGTCTTTCCTTGTCTGGAATTCTTATCACAAGCCAGCACAATCTCTGGAAAGTAGTTTGGGAGTCTGTTTCCAGCATAAAAAGTAAATATATTTGCAGTGTGTAAGATAGGCAAAATGGCTGCACTGCTGTTTCAGCAGGAGTACAGTCTGCTTTTTGGTTGAGATGCTTGTTATTAGTGAAATAGTTTAACTGTAGCAATATTACCAAGCCTCGTCATTTTCAGCTGATGGGCTGTCTACTATCCATAAGATATCTCTGAATAATGACTTACAGAATTAAATTAATATATATGATACAGCATTTCACAGAGCAATTTCTTAAAGGGCTCAGAATATCACTGAAAAGCTATTAGTTTCCATAAATCTGAAAACTACTGAGCCCTCACATTTTAAATCTTGACTCATCTGTTGAGTCTGAAAATCATAACATTTTAAAAGTGATATAAATTGTATTTTCATATATTTTTCTTTCTGTTTTGAGTTTTTTTTTAGATCTTGGTTTTTCTACACTATCATAAAGACCAGAATTTTTTTTTTGTAAGAGTTTCAACACTTATTTCAGATCTGAGATTTTAAGAAAATAAGTAGTTATCACATGACTCACAATATGCTTTTAATCTTGTTCTCAAGCCACCTGCAAACTAGCCTAGTAAAGTTACTTGTCCTAGGTACTACTAAGGGCTTTGGCCATACTAGTAAATGAAATGTTTTCAGACTATTCTCTGGTCCCAAAACTAACTGACATAACATACACATGGCTATTCAGGTATCATCTCCTAGTATCGATAATATAGATATAAGCTTCCAGAAAAGATATTAGCATTCTTGGCACTCTGGAAGGTTCCATCCATTAGATAACAAATACAATGTTGCTATTAGGTACTTGTTTAACTTGTTTCTGGGTAAGGCACTGATGGGAAAAGTTGAGAGAACTGCATATATCTGTACTCTTTTAAGACTAGACCAGCTGGCAAGTTCCTGTGTCAAACAGTTGATGATCCATCCAAAGGCACTGCTACAGCTGAGCTATACTAGGGTTGCTTTTCTGGTTTT
>JAYKAV010000556.1:1395140-1425772 GCA_035582835.1 Phoebastria nigripes | reverse complement strand
TTTTGTTTTTTTTTTTCAAGTTGATTATTTGCAAAAATCAAGTAATTGTGTGATACACAGGTCAGCTATGTATATCTTTGAGTTTTGTATTGGAGTCCTTAATTTTCAGCAATAGTTTGCTATTACAGTCCTAGCTTTTTCCTCTTATAATGTCAGGTCATACAAGAATGTTGGTTCTTTTGTTATTCCTTTTGTTATTCTCAGCACAGAGCTGTTTTAAGTGAGCTATTAAGTGATATCCTGTTCTTTTTCTGGCTTATCTTTGGTGTAGACTAGTCAACACTACCATTCACATGAGAAGCAGTGATTTGTACAGATATCTCATTGAGGCAATGCTGACAAACAGTTTTTAATTGTGTAATTCAAGAGTTTGTAAAACCTTGCCAGTTGTAGCTATAAATATGTATTTATATTGTTAGCTTTTTTATCTCTTTCACCTATTATCAAAAAGAGTTTTCACTGCTAACCTTTGAGTCTGAAATTTTTTGCTTTGTGAAATTGGACTTAAATTTTCTTCTGAAGTTCATATACCAAGTTTTACTTATTCCCAAAGCAGAATCTCAACTCTTGCTCCTCCTTCAGTTAAAGAAGTAGATTTTGTGAGTTGCATGTATTAAGCATTTTCATTCCTCTGGAAAGATGTTTTAATTTTCAAGATGCCACAACTGGAAAACTAAGGTTATACCACACCGCTAAAAAGAATCATCATCATCATTGAGTTTGAAATGCCTATTTAGATCATTTATAGCACTGAGATCACTATAGACTTGCTACAGAAGCATTTCTTTTTGGGTCTTATCAGTCAGAATTAATGAGTGATTTTTCCCTTAGTTCAGAAATAGACCTCATATTAAAAAAAATTATCCTTACAAACACTGGGATCAATACCATTTTTTACTCTTGATCTGAGACACACATGTACTTATTAAGTTGTCCCCTAGATCAACCTACCACTTGCAGGAAGCAAAAGACTTTGCTGTAAATAGAGTGCATAGTGCCTTTGCTTGAAACAGACGTCCCATTRAAACGGTCTCTGAGAACAGTATGCAAACTTTGCTATTTAAAGAACTATTTATTGCTATTTATTATATCCTGAATAGTTTAGAATGTTCTTGCTGGGAGATCTCTATCATTTTAAAAATCTTATTAATGTTTAGTAGATACAGAGATAAACTTTTACCAAGAATGTACCTTACTACATGCCAGAGTAGTCCTTTTAGGGTCCATTTATGGAACTTTCAGTCCATATTAAAAAAAAAAAAAGCTTTTAATATTACTCACTAATTATTACTTGCATCAAACATTTTAGAACRTATGGTTCAACTCTGAGTATGGAAATAAAGATCTCTCCCGAGGTAATCTGTTCTTACATAACTTCTAGTTTTATTTCTAGAAAGATGTAATTTAATTATCTAGTCTCTTAGTTTTCTCTTATTCCTTGTTTTAGCAGACCTGACTTCTGAATTCCGTGAAATTTGTGTCCTTGGCCTGGTAGAACAAAGAATGTAAAATAGGATGTCACTTTTATTTTCATTTTTGAAGTTAATTTGCAACTTGTCTGCTAGCATGTATATATTYTCAGATTTAATACTTATGGTAGAATTGAGCCAGCTAGGGTTTGTTTCACAGACTTTAGGTACGGTTTCTCTACACAGATGCTTTACGTCATGTGGTTCAGACCCAGTACGTTCAGTTTGATTGTATCATCTATCTAATTCTTACATTAGAGTTACTGTTTTTGAATCTACCCTTGAATATTGCTAGTCCTTAAACTGGACACTGTAATCACAGAGGACTGGGGAGAGACATGGAAAGAGGATATAACAGTGAACCGGTGCAGCCAATGAAAGAGAGAGCATGTCTGATACATATTGCATCTTAACCTCATTAAAAAAATTTCCACTAGAAACCTCAACATTGTTGTTCATTGAAATTAAGGCTTGTCAGCTAAAGATTGAAATTATTTGTTATTTTGGAAAGGTTCTGTCAGAGCCATTATAACCAATAATGTAGTATTTTGCCTCTAGATACAAGGACGTTCTGGAATTCTAAACAAACAGTATTTCTGGTTGCTGTCATTTTGTAAGTTTATAGAATACTGTTAAGACCAGCAACTTACAGCAGAGCTGAAAGCCCCTAAGCAGTACAGGTATCCTATGACCTTTACCCTCTGTGAAAGAGGATTTTGTAAAAGTCTGTTTCGCCAGGTGTGTATATGCATTGAGTCTATTTGTAGCATTAGACTTTTCCTGAAGAAAAAAAAAAAAAAGGTATTCTGGGCATACATGTACCACTTTATTATTACATAAAGCCAGAGCAGACCAGAAGGTTGACTTCTGTTTCTCACCCTAGGTCTTATTGTCCCAGGGGCCTCTGATTTGAGGTCTACATGGTTCTGATATGCCTGCATAGTTCAGCTGAATTTATTAAGATAAAGACGGAGAACTTTGTACACAGTGTGGTCAGTGCAGTCTGTTTTTACAGTTAGTAAATTGTATAGTCAACATATTGTCTTTCCTCCAGGCAAACACTTGGCATTTATAATAATTCTTAATTTGTGTACTGTTACCAACTGAATTATTTCTATATATCACCCAAACTCAGCTGCATGCTTTAAAAAGGAAATTAATTTTAAAAACAGCACGTGGACAGGGTATTTTGATACAGCTCTGTACCACAAGAAAATATACACCCTCAAATCTGTATGGGTAAAAAGGACTGACTATGAAGCTAGGAAAAAAAACCCAAAAGAATAATATACTGACCAGGCCTTTCTGAAGAGAGTGGCTGATGTCTGTAATTGCACGGAGGACAGAGACCTCCTGAATAAGTGCATGTTTAAGTGCAGAATCTTCCTGCAAAGTACCTTTTTATCTTTTCATAAAAGTACCTTTTTTATCCTTTTATCTTTTTAAAAACTTGATTGTAGGAGGCTCTGGTAGCATACTACCAGCTCTAGTTGAAATGTATAAATATTGAGAATATGCCAGATGTTGGCAAACTGAACCTTCATTCAGGTGTTTTCCTTGAGAAGAACTTCCTTTATGTGCAAGTCTCAAAAATAGCCAAAATGGACCTCCTAACTTGTGTGACAACTTTTCAGAACGTTACTACTGGAATGCCAAATATTCCACATCACTGTTTTGTCCATCTAATGTAGTAAAACACTGCACTCTGTTCTGATACCAGGCAAATATCTTCTTGCCTCATATATGCAAGGGGAGTAAGCAAGGGGGTTGCCTTGTCTTACATGCCTCAAAAGCCAGAGCTAATGCAAAAGTCCTGAGTTCTAGAAGGGCCTAGAGAACCAAAGGTTTGGACTGAAGACAAGTGATGGAGCTAAGCAGACCTGTAATGCTTGCTGGTATTCAAGGTCGATATCAAACCAGCTGATGTTTACTGTTGTCTAGGAGATAATGGAGCCTGGCTTGTTGGGGGAGAGAGGACTTCACTCCCAGCTTTTATATTTGGAAAATTTTAGAGGTGAATTTTTAATCAGAGAGATTACAAGTAGTTAGAAGTTTATTCACTCGCGAGAAAAATGCAGCAGTTTGCACAGAAAAGGCTATAACCTGGTCTCTGGAAGAATGTGGGCAGGAGAGATACAAAAGCCAAAATGGCATATTTCTTGAAGAAAATGCTGTGTTATATTTAAAGTAAACAATATACGTTTAGCTTATTGTTTTAACCTTCTTCTCTGTTCACTGTGTTCTTATGAATAAATGAAAAATATTGTCCAAGCTGTTTTATGTCACTCTATTTATGAGCTGGCCATAGATCCTGGAAGATAAGCTTGTAGCCAAGCTGATTCCAGCTGGACCTACTGATGTAGGAATGTCTGATAAACAAGCGGGTGACATAAACAGGTGTTCCAGTCTCAGAACAGGGTGAATCATAAGATTCTCCTCAGAGAGATGTCTCTCACTCAAAACATGTGAAATTGAGAGAGAGGTCAAGGGTACAGCTCACCCCTGCAAGCGTAACACAGGCTCTCTAGCTCACTTGGAGAGAGGTTTACCTACAGGCATCTGCTTTATTTGAATGTTCTGAGTAGGTTACAAACCTAAATGTGCTTTTTGAAAATCACACTTCCACTGTTATGTCAACTATTTGTAATAACTGACCCCTACTATTAAAAAAAATTGAACTGACAAAAMCAGTTCATGTAAAAATTCTATTTTTATCATGTATAAAGCTAACAGATATCTACTGATGATTCTTATACTATTATGGAATTCTACACATTTTTTTTTTCATGGAGCAGTTAAATGCATTGGCATGACTTTAAAAAAGAACATTGTGGCCTTTTAATTCCCTTTCTATTAATCTGTTACAGTATAATAAAATTTGAATGTTATTGGAGACAGAAATTTCAAAAGTTAAAAGCTTCCAAGATTGATATTTTTGTAAATTGGTTTTAAGTATTTTGAATTTATAACTATCATTATGTTGCTAAATAATATTGACTCTGGAATGACTGACTTCCTTTTGCAGTAATTCAAAAATATTATGACAGCTATAGTTTTATAGTGAGCATAAAAATCAGTGAGGTAAGTTCAATGAGGTAAGGTTAGTGTTGGAAGTTTTATTAACAAAAACTTTAAGTATTAGCACATGAGTTACAATTCCCATGTGTTTTCCAAAATTTGCTGGAACTGAACTGAATATTAAATTCTGAACTTTGGACTAGTTGCTTTAAACTACCTAATTTTAGTGGTAGGAGTAGGCAGAGATACAAATTTGAATAAAACAGCTGTTAGGCAGTTGGCTGCATTGATAAGCTACACATGATCAGAATTCCTTGTGGCATATAATGTTCCACAAGGATGAGTTTCACACAGCCTGAGGGAACCATTTATATCTTGGCTACAATCTCTGGTTCAGCTAAAACCTTTTCTAGTGTAGTTTGACCAGTCAGTATTACCTATTTTCTCTTTTGAAGAGCAGCATAATCTGGACTAGTGGAAAAAAAGAATGAAAGAAAAATCAAGATTGATTAGTAGAGATGGTGGCTGGCTAAGCTGTTGGGGAGGGAGGCTGGGAGCTTTATGAAACCTGTAGGTGCCATCTTTCAAGGTGTAAGTAAAGGAGAGTAAGTGCATTTGATGCATTACACCATCAGGTGGTTCTCCCATCTTTGTACAGAAGGATTGAAAGAGCTTGTGACAGTGATTCTGTAAGGGAAATGGTATGAGATGGTACAAGTTTGTTTTCCTGATGTGAACAGCCAACACAGTCCTGTGTTTATAAACCATCTAATGTCGCTCGCTATCTGTTCCCCTCAACTACAATGTACTCAGCTGCTTTAAACCCCTCTCCTTTTGTCAGTTCTTAAATACTGAAGTAGTAGAAAGAAGACAGTAAAATAGGTTATCCTTTAAAGAATATAAAGCCTGTTAGCTATCAGCTCTATAATAACATAATTTGCTGAATTAAAATGTAAACTAGAGCAACCATAATACCCAGAGTAATAGGGGTGGGAATGTTGTTGAAATAATGCTTGAACGTGGAATTTTCCTCTATGAAGGGAAAAAGCTAGCTAACTCACTACAGTTTCAATTTGGAATAAGAATGTAAAGCATATTAATTGCACAAAATTCAAGTGTCTGCAGCTTCAAAGTTGGCCACGTTCTGCCTTTTCTGCCTTGAATTTTATATAGATCAGATGTTTTTAAAAGAAATGAATGTATTATACTATGGATCACCAGGTACAGCCATTGCTTTGAAAAAAATCATGTTTATCATGTCAGACTGAAAAATGAGGGACAAATATGATGAGGGGATAGTCTTCATTTTATTGTTGTAGTTTAGGGTTTTTTTACTAGCTCTGAAGCAGAGAGTACAGTTGGGACTTTTTAAAGATACATGATATCCTTTCTGTACTTGTAACTCAGTTCTCATATTTGCAAAAAGGCCCATGTGGGGATATGCTCTCTGTACTCAGAACTCAGTACTTCTGTATAGAAAATTGAAGTGGCAGCTCTTTTTTTCATGGTTTAAACTGGTTTTCATAATCAAAACTTAGTATATTACATTTCCCCAGATACATATGGATGTATAAATACAGGCACTAAGGTCTTTAATAGAAGTTTGTTTTTTGATTAACTGAAGCGGTTCCTCAAAAGATGGCTGCATAATACACTAAGAGAGCAAATAGTAGCACAGAAAAGTGTGAACAGCCCTGTGGAGCCTGTAGAGGTCCATCAGGAAGGGAGAAGACTAGCTCTTGGACACAGTGGCAAATATTGACTGCAGTGTGTGCTGGAACAGAGGTGCGGTTAGCAGGGAGACTGACAATGGGTTACAGTTTGCCTTCTCTATTACCCCAGGTGCAGTACTACTTAGTGCTTGACTAGTAAATTCAGAATTGGTTTAAAAAAAATACAGCCAAACCTTTGCTTTAAATATATTTATTTATGATGGTAAAATAAATAATTCTTAACAGCGAAACACAGTAGTGCTTCTTCATGTTTTACTTCCTCATGGAGCTCCATAACACTAAAAACACTTTCATAAATGATATATATAATATGGCATGTAAGTTGAACAGTTAACACTAAGCAACTTCAAGAAATAGATGTCACTACTGGAGCTGGTCATGAGTGGCGGGTGATGACATGAAGATTAATAAAGTTCGACTTGAATTTGGCAATTTTTGCCACTTACATGAACTTTTCTTTTCTTTCTAAAGTATAACCCAATTCTGAAGTTTTTGCAGTGTGTTGTATATTTCCAGAGTAAGTGACAGAGTTTATTGTATTAAATAGTTGAAATAAGTAGTTGCTGAGGAGAAAGAAGTTAGACAAAATTAAAAAGCAATTTACTTCGACATAGGTCTTTGAAATGCTTTATGTGTTAGCTATCAGATCTGTTTTTGCTTTATTTTTCTGGAAAATGATGGTGGTGTTCAGATTGCCAAGTTTTACTAGTAAATGTACTGCCAAAGCTTGGGGAAAAATAAGTCAAGGACTCTTAAAATTACATAGTGTTGAGTGAAAAGCCAAAGAGAGGGTTTTTGTGTACCAGAAATCCTTATCCTTTCAAATATAAAAATATATATCTGATGCTGTAAAATGACTATATTTAATTTCCTTTCAGATTATATTTAAAATGCCATAGATGTAAAAGGAGGAGTAACAAAATGGCAGACGTTTCTCATAGTGTACTGGCATGCTCCATTTAGAATACTTCATTGTTTCATTATTTTTGGGAGATGTGATTTCACAGTACCATTTTCAGGGAAGAGATAATTTCTAATATTGGCAAATTCCTCCTGGCTATAAAAGTAGTAGTATATTTTGCTTCTTGTCTTCCACAAGATGAGGAACTGATTTAACAGCTTTTCGGTTTTACACCATCTGGAGGTTCATGTTTGACTTATGAAATGATGTCATACATGCTTAGCACCAAACCGATACCATATAGTAAAAGGTCGCATGCAGTTCAGGCTGAGGTAGTTTTATTTTGCATTATGAGAAATGTAAAAGTCTTGGTTCATGATTACTGGAGGCAGAAAGAAGAATTTAGGGAAGGAGAAAATGACTAACATAATTGATGTTCTTGTAAACCTCCACATTGCATTCCTGTGAATAGAAAATAAATCTGTACACCTAAGACCACACACAGTATGAGTTGCCTATTCACTCTCCCAGACTGGCACTGGCTCAGGGTTCTGCCTCTCTGAAAACTCATGTAGAGCACTGATTTCAGAATGGCTCCTTGCTATGTATGTTAGTTTGGGGGATGATATACCTATTCTATCAAAATGCCTGGGCTTCATTGTGTAGGTGGATTTTTGAATTAAAGTGCTTTGCTGTATCAGTCTCAAGATATCTGACCACTGGTTGAGGAGATGTAAGAAAATAGAGATATATTTGGCAGATAATATTTTTTTTTTTTTTTCTTCCCAACATTGGTGTCAGGACACAATCTAATTTGAGCTCCACAAAAAATAGCTTCTGGGGAGGAAGACTAGAGATAATTCTGTTTCCTGTACTTGCAAGGAGAAAAGGATGACACAGATTGAAAACCATGCTGTGTTACAAATATTATCCTTTTCTATCTTAAAGGTTTTAGTCTGAGCTCTCACATAGACTTGGCTTTAATTATAATATATAATGGTTAAAATATTTCTGCACAAAGGGGAAAGAAAGAGGGAGCATCAAGTAAGGTATTGTCTTACAATAGGAAAATGTATGGTTTGCAAAAGATTAGTTTGAATCTCCGTGATCCAGATTGAAACATGGGAAATGCTATGTCAGTAACCCAGGTCACTAGCTTCTTCTCATCATATTTGAGAAAGATTTCTGTTTCACCAGGAAGGTGAAATTCCTTTAAGGAGGAATTTCCTCATAATTCTGTGGAACTCAAATTCTAGCTAGAACAGTAGAGCATTTGCTGACCTATGGTTCCCATTTTCATGGGAAAGGGCTGGGAATTAAGACAGTTTAACCTCCTAAGTATGACATTGGATTTGTTGTGGCTTGGAGGTTACATCATGGAACACCTTTATGGAAGTGTCGGAGTCTCTGACAGAGAATGTGTGGAGTAAGCCTGTCTTTTATCTCTCTGTGTTAGCAGTGAGGGTGGCCTCTTTGGCTCTGGAGCAGCCAGAACCACTCACCTGCCAGAGAGAGAGGAGTGGGGGTAGGAGACACTGGGACTGGAACGGAGGATCTGCCACCTAAGGCTGTGGTTGGACATGCCGTACTCTTTGCTTCCCAACACTTGCACTGTCCTTGTGTGAAGTGGGGCTGCTGGGATCAAGATTCTTTGGCTGTTTCAAATCTTTTAGAATGTTTTTCTCAGTGCAATTGAAGCTGCACTTCAGTCATGCTTTAAAGCTTTTATTTGAAGCTACCAAGGCTAGAAATGAATTCTTAAATGAAGACCAAGGTAGTCTTATATTAAGAGCAATCTCTTGTGGGAACTGGGATTCTAGGCAGAAGTTATACCACTTAGATCTAAATATATTCAGATCTTAAGTCCATGTGCAACTTCTTATGGAAGAATGCAATTCACCTCGAACACATGAGTGTTCATTAATAAGTGTTAAAAAGTTACCATGGAGCTGAAAGAATTGATCTAAGGTGTCAACTATTTACATGAAGGTGTGAGGAGTAATCTATTTATGACATTAACAAGAAGACAATCTGTTTCTGCATTTAGAGTCAGTCCAGACAACTCTGAAATAGTAGGTGCCTGGTGCTCTGTGGCACAGTTGAGGTCATAACCCTTGTGCTAACTTAAAGGTTTTCATGTGGATGGCCTGAACACTAACCAGTGAAAGGAAAGATGGAGACTGCAGCATTGCTGCAGAGTTCCATGTATGTTTCTTTTTGGTGTGAAAGAAAACCACCATGCACCTTCCCTCGTCCTTCCAGGTTGAATTTGTGTCTTTGTTTAGGGAATAGAAATAACGTATTAGTTGTGTTATGAGCTGGCTAGTGATGAAAGGAAATGCAGAAAGGTTCAGTCATGTGGTGCTCTTTAATTAACAGCTGTGTGAGGGCAGGATTGGGGTCTGAGAAACTGGAGTGGACAGGGCTCTGCTCCCACACAGGTTGTCACTCACAGACTTGGACTTCAGCGCCATCTACTCATCATCTCAACTCTCCTTCTTGTGTTCCCAAGTTTTAATGCCTAAAATCCCCATTCCCGAGCTGAATCTAGTGAGCCGTGATGACAGGGTGTGTGGGAAGAAATTTGTGAAGAAAAGAGAGAATTGTCTGCTTGGCCCTTAGGGTGGGGACTGGATGGRTAGGGAAGAAAAAACTATTGACTTGGAAACTGCCTGGTTCAGCCAAGCAGAACAGAACTGTATCAGCACATGTGTAAGCTACTGTGTTATCCCAGTCACTATGGAATGGTATCAGTGTTTTGTTTATCAGTGGGTTTAATCACCTTCAACTCCCTTTGACTTCAAGCATTAAGCTTCTGCCTAGTGGCAATTGGAAAATGAGACTTGCAGTGCCTGACTGAAGAGAACCCCTTTTGGAGCTCCCACTGCAATGTTATGACGAGCTTCTCAGCTGCAGCTTAAAGGCCCAACAGAGATTTTTGTGATTTGACTTAAGGGATTGCTTTTAGACGTGAAGCAAATAAGTGATTAAGTATAAAGAAGATGTGGTAATGAGTTTCAGATGAGGTCTTTTATGTTTATTAAAAGAGGTCTGAAAGTTTGCTGCTACTACTATTTCTTGTTTTCTAACTTAAAAAAAGTCATCTTTGAATCTCATACTGCACACTGCTTACAAACTGTAAGATCCTATTACTGTAATATTGTAAAAGAAGTCTTAAAAATAAAATAAATCCAGTAGAATATAAATCTTTTTTCCAGTGTATAGAAAAGCAATGAGCCATTTTAAGAGCAGGAAGAACATGCATTTTGAGATCCAATAGATCATCTAAATTGGTCCCAAACCAAGTTTTAAAATGGCATTGCAAAGACTTTTGCTTTGAATAAATTTAGCATTACAAAACTCAGAATATAAATAAAAATAAATTAGATTTGCTGATTGTTTTGTACTTTACTAATATTCTGTTTAACTAGGGAAAAGTGCTTAATACATATGACCCTTTCTGACTATTCCAACTGCAGAACTTAAAAATGCTAAACTAACATTGGTGCCCTTTCAGTTACTTCCATCTAGCTTTTTATTATGAATAAACTTTATGAATTTCTAGGTAATGTAAACTTTAAATCCTTGTTCTTTATTTTCTGACATTTGTATGTTTGAAATTTGGATTAGCGAATCTAAAATTTCTCCCTTGCCTGACTTCCTGCAGCTCTCTGGTAGGTGGAGAATTTTTCTAGATTGCCACATCAYATATTTTCAATCCAAACCTTGTCTTCTCAATGGCATACCTTGCAGCCAAAACAAGCCTGGGTGGGTCCATTTAATGTGAACACCTCATGGTTTCAGAGCTGCAGAAGAAAACAGTATCAGAAAAATGGCCTCTACTCAAGGAAACCTGTCTTTGTAATAACAAATGATTGCACTCTCTTTGTCTTAGTTGTCTACTTTGCATGAAATTATAATGTCAAATTATAATTTCATACCTTCAAACCTTGCAAAGGTTCTCCATGCCCATGCTGCCACCTCTGTGTGCTTTCTGTGCTACTTAGCGTCTTTCTGGGTGGAGCGGAAAGGCAAATGTAGAAGTAGGTCTATAGCAGTATTTTTAGTATCTCCTCTCCTGGACTCTAAGTTTCAATGTGTTAACCAGCCTTCTGGAAAACTGAAATATTTCACTAAGAATAAACTCCTTGATTTCTGTACCCCAGGCTTGAATTTGGGAGTTTGAGACTGCGCAAGGAATGCAGAATTGAATCCATAATGCTTAACGCTAACAGTGGGTTGGTTTTGTTGATCTGTTATGATGTTTAAAAGTGCTGACAAAATTTCATGGGTATACTATATTTTCTTGTATTATTTTATTTACAAATTAGCCTTCAATAATATGAGGCTCGTGTTAAAAAAAAAAAAAAAAAAAAAAAAAAAAAAAAAAAAAGTGTCTCTTCTGGTCTTTAAAAACTTGATATACGATGAAATCTGTTTTTTTACCCAAAAATATCCCCACCCAGTACTCCATGCTGTGTTGCCTGTGAGCTGCTCAGTGATTCATTTGTAACTGCATTTCTGAACCAGAATGTGGAAAGACATATAATTTAGTGGAAGTGCTCACTGAAGGGATCAATGCATGTAAGGTGCAACTCTTGCAGTACTGATGGTTAAACCCAAACATATTCTGTTGCTTTAATGAATAGAGATGTCTACTATTTTATTACAAAAATACCTTTTGTTACAAAGGTATTAAGAGTAGAATTTATGTGATGGATAATTCTTTCTTTGGTGTTAGTGAATTAAGTTCCGCCCCCCAGCATATTTTAGGTTAGACAAAGAAATTGATAAATATTTTAAACTAGAGAGATACATTTCAATCCAGTTTAATTTCTGGGTTTTTTTCCCCTGTACAATTCTTCATTTGTCTATTCAACTTAGCCCACCCTTCCATACACTTTTTAAAAATGTTCTTGTAGGAATAATGCTACTTGCTCTTTCCATTTCAGTGAAATGTATAACTTTTCATTTTGCTAATTATCAAGGTCAGCAAAGATTACATGCATCATATTTTGAACCCCCTACATTCTACAGTCAGTGTCTTTTTATTCTTGAATTATTATAGTATTGATTCCTAATTGTCTTGTTTTTCTCTACTATATAAAAAGCTGCACCATTAAAACTCGGAAAACTTCATTTTCCAGCTCTACTTTTCGCTTGCAATTTCACCCTATGGTTTCACTTCCACTTCACCATCACATCACTGTAAGACCATTTAAGTATTCGTTTTATTCCATTCCATTATTATATTTTAATTTAAGGAAGCTGTGACAAGATCTCTTACTCTGAMTACCTTTTTGAAAGTTCTTGAGAGCCAATAGTCTGAATAGTATATTAGTTCTCCATGATTGTGTCAGTGAACACCTTGACAGTGACTGCTTCCTCTGCTCTTCATAGTGTGAARAGTAACACCTTTTTCATTTGGTATCATATCTTACCTTGTGGTAACTACTCTAGGCAGTGCTTATGTAGGAAGGTATTACTAAAAAAAGTACTAGGAATTTGAAGCTGTGAAGTAGGCTTGTTAAATCTACTTGAAAAAAGTTGCTTTCCTGTCTAGCTCCTTGTTTCTTCCCCTATTTTGACATTGCTTGTGTGTTTCCACCTGGATCCATATGTATACGCCTACTGCTGTGGCCATGTCTGCCTTTTCACATTGTGCATACTTTCCTGTTTCCTGATTATACTCCCCAAAGAGCCAGTTCCCTCCTTCTCCATTTCCTTGGACAGGTACTCTGTCATTTAGATTTTCCTTTTTCTCGCCATTTTGTTCTTTGCTTCTCCAAATGTTTTTCTCTTTTTTGATGGTAATATTTATGCTGCTGTCCTTGAAGGTGGCTGCTGCTTCCACTCCCACACTTCCTGTAATGGAAGAGGGTCAGCTATTTTTCCTCCTTATTTCCAAATGCTTTTATGAGTACCCAAGCTTTTAATTGCAATTAGCAGTAGAGCTGCTTATAGAAACAACTGTATACAATAGTACCAGTATCAAGTGATCTACGGATTTTTTCCAGACCACCAGCAAGTATTTGCCTGACTATAATTTGAGAACTGTTTGAATTGTGTTAAGAGAACAATAAAATTGCATGCTTGAGCATTTATACAGCAAGAAATGAGAAAATCAAGGCTACATACACCTTCTGGGCTGTTAGAATGCTTTTGATTTTTTTTTTCTTTCCTTTTTTTTTCTTTGGTTTTTTTTTAATTTTTTTAGGGTTTCTAAAGGAAAAAACCATTTATGTAATGCAGAGCAATTTGGTGAGGTTCTTTATTAAGACAGTTCTGCTTAGGAAAATCCTTGGAATATCCCTTATTTTGGTTGACAGGGATTTGTGCTTACTACAGAAAAGTACAGTAAGGCCCATTTGTTAAGAGACTTAAGTGATATACACTGGAGAAAAGTGAAGAACTTTATTTCCCTATTTGCCATGTCTTTGTTAAAAAATTCTGTTTCTAGATTACTGATCTGTGCCCAAACCTGTGTAGTGACTGTAGTATCTGATTGCCCACTTCATGGCTTTAATGGGCAAATAAATAGAGGATACAGAACACTATTTTCGATGAGTTATATATTTAATAAGTCAAAATGATTAAGTTTTTTTGAGTCCTTTATGCATATGTCAAGTTAGGACTATTTTAATGCTATTTCATGTTTTAACTACCCTACATTTTCTATTCATGCTTTGGTGCTAAAAGTGCTTTCATTTTTTGTTACATTTTAACAGGTAAAAGAATCTCTTAGTCTGAGAGTAAGTTGGACAATCTACATAGAAAAGAAATAAAACATTTCTTAAGAGACAAAAAAAAGGGAATTAGAAAAATTAAATAAAATATGCTAATGATCTTTACTAAAACCTAAATATGTTTGATTTATTTACTGTAGGTTGATGCCTTGCGGTTACGATTGGAAGAAAAAGAAACCTTTCTCAATAAAAAAACAAAACAACTTCAAGACCTCACAGAAGAGAAAGGAACCCTGGCTGGAGAGATTCGAGATATGAAAGACATGTTGGAAGTAAAAGAAAGAAAAATTAATGTCCTACAGAAAAAGGTAAGATCGCTGATGAAAGGATATGTTGTAAAACTTTTGAGGCACATTTAAAGGACATATATTTCTTTCTTACAGCATATTACTTTTAATATATTAAAAAAATTCAAGGAGTAAGTCTAACAGTCAAGTAGTTCTCTAATATAAAATGTGTCACTGTTTTCCATGGGATCATTTCTATAGTATTATATCTTAATTAAATTATATCACAAATATATTAGGTGCTGCAGTTTCCACAAAATTATTGGAGTTAAATGAAAGTCCTAAAAATTCTGGCTAAACTTCTTATTCTTCAACATGAGGGATTCCGTTACCCTTACTAACACTGATTACTACTCTTTCCAAATAATGTAAATAAAATGTGTGGGACTGCTAAAAGATTAGGATACTGCTTTTTTTCTTTAAAGACTTTTTTTGGGGGGGGAGGAAGGGAGTGGGGAAGGAACCTAAATTAAGTCAATTATCTGCTTTTCCTGTGAGCTAAAGACATTAAGAAGGGAGGCCTCTCCGAACAACCTTATTAATCTTATTTCTAATTTTCCACAAATTTAGCTAACTGCATTTACTCTCTCTGGGAAGTTGGATTTAATCATTACAGTTTCCACTTGGGGGGGTGGGGAGGGAATTTCCTGGAAAGGCAGCTCTGCAAGGGTTCTGCATACAGTAGTAGAGTGTTTATTTACCATATCCTTTTTCTCACACTCACAAAAATATTTATGCTAGCAGGTATGTTCTGTGTGTGTCGTGTGTATCACTCTTTACCGTATATAGATGCACTTGTGAGCACACAGATAAATGGAGAAAAAGTTCCTGGCATCCAATACATTTTACTATTACTTCTCCGCTCCATTTACAGCCACTCAAAGAATGTCTACTCCTTACTCTCTATTATTATGTAGGTAGTTCATGTTACTGTGGTTTTCCTCCAGGATTCATATAGGGTTCACATGGTCTAGCTGTGTTTCTGTCTGCAATTGGTTAAATACAGTCTTTAAAAAGCCAAGTCCTTGTTTTCCAGAAACTGAGAAGACTGCTTTTTCAGGTCCAGGAAATAAGGCCTATGAAAACTGGAATATAGGTACTCATCCACTTTTAATCTTATTTCTGAATATTTGCCTTGTTAGCAATGCTGATGATGTAAAGATAGCAAACTTCAAGCCTTTTATCCTGTGCTGAATGCTAATTAGTTTTGGACATCACTTGAGAATTTTGAAGAAAAGAATGCGTCTTTTCTTATGGTTTGTTTTCTAAAAAACCCCAAACAAACCAACAATTTACAGTTGGTCTTGTATTTAGATCTTGAGGAAATGGATCAGTGGGAGGAATGTGGATTCAATGATCAAAATTGTGTGATGAATTTAACTTCTCACAGAGCTGTCAGCACTGTCTGTCATGACTATGTGCTCAGAAATATACAACATAGTGTGTTTTTTCTGGTTTTAATACATCATGGCTATTTTATTAGGGCTTGCAGATGGTCTTGCCTCTTTTGCATCTGCTTCTTAATGAAAATAAAGAAAATATTCAAACTGCACTCTCTCAAACTGCACTATCTCTCTTCACTAAATCATARGAGTAAACACATGTTATAGCCTCATAAGCTCTAGTATACAATGTGATAAATAAATCCTGCTAACTACTAGGTGCAAAATCAGAGTTAGTACTAAATTGATTCTTTAAAACTGGAAGTAGCACCTGAATTTTTTTTTTGAGGTTTTTGTTCTGGTAAATATGCTTCATCAGGGGGCTTCTGAAGTTCAATTTTTCTGCTATGGGCTAAATACTGGGTTTACTTAGAGAAGAATGGATTATGATGATTACTTTGAACTATTTTTATCTTTTTTTTTTTTTTTATTTACATCACGTAAAAGTTATGTGTAGATTTGCTTCTCTGAAGCATTTTTAATAACCACATTATCTTAATATGTAGATGTTAGCATGCCCAAAAATGCTAGTATCAGATCATCATTACACCATTATTTTGTTTATAGGAAAAGAATATCATATTTGGAAAATACATTTTTAAAATGACCCTTACGTCACATTTTCAGCTTTGGATCATTATTTTACTTGTGCCTCACTTCCAATATGTTTGGAAATAAATTCACTCACAGATAATTTGACTAGAGAAAAATTTGATTGAAATATCATCCTGTTCTACTCACCCCTGTTATTTAAATAAATCTAGAGTATGATACTATAAAGGATGCTTTCACCGTTTACTTTTCATGTGTCTAGTGTACAATTCTGAAGTAGAAAATTCTGTATGTCACCAATGGAAATCCAGGCTTTTAAATTCATCTGGAAAAAAAAAAAATCTACTTGTCTGGTTAGCCTAAGTGTTCAACTTCATTTTGGCAGTGTTTATTAGATCATGACTTCTCATGGTTAGCTTCCTTGAGCATCCCAGCATCCTTGGCAGCAGATGCAATCTCATCTCTGGACCACAATACTTGCATGTAGAAGGGAAGATGTTCAGTGTCTGTCTACTTTTTTTCAAGAAGCTTTCCTGGCATTAGCGCCTTTCTGTTCTAGATAATTTTATCCTTACTATGTGAAGTTATGTGTCCCAGGACATTCATACCTCATAAAGTCTTTATGTTCTGTCAAAGGCAAAGGGAGCACAGCTCCTTTTTGACCATAGGCAGATTGTTCATTCAGTCATGTGTTATTTCAGAAATATGTTGGACTATGTATAGTAGTAATTCCTAGTGCTGTAGTATTCTTATTGTAATATTTTTGAACAGTCACTTTTCAGGGATTTTCAGATAGTCTAGTAGTGGATGCTGTGCTTTAAGAAAAAGATTGTCAGGTGTACCTTTTTTCCAGTTTTGACAACATACCTTTCCAATAGCAATCATATGTAAGAATAAATTTTGATGGAAAAGTATTTGATATATATTGATTGCAGTAATTTCATCCTTTACTTGAATCTAATTATGCTTTTATCTTTTACTCCTTGCTGGATTGCACATGCCTCTTGCATTCCTCCAGTTTTTGCTCATCATCTCCTTCTGACCTTTTGGCCACTTCTTCTGCTACTGTTTTCACTTCAAGTGATAGCAGCCAGACATTTGTTGAGAACAAATTAATTTCTAAATGCTCATTGTGCACGTATATGTGGAGAATTCTGTGGGTGGAAAGCAACATGGACCGATTCATGTGACACTTAAGAGGTGAAACAGTTACTGGCCCCTCTAGTGAGTTGTCCTGCCTTTACATACCTCCTTTCAGAACATTGCCCTGGTTGCCATCTTACTCTCATGAAAACCCTTCTGAAAGTGAAGGAATTGCTTCTAGTTGTTCTTCTTAAGTTCTCTCTAGACATTAGATTCTTCTGACTGTAATATTATAATGCTTGTCTCCATTTTATTTTTTCTGTGCAGGGCCAAATTTTATATCTGTGCATTTTTATTTACTTTTGATATGAGGACTTGTGAATAACCAGTTATTTTAGTGCCTTCATTTGTTGATGCAAGATAGATGGCTACATCTCTCTGCACTCAGTCTGAAGTGCTTCACTCAGCCTAAAATAATATTTGTTTTAATGGTTGTATTCAAGTAATTGAAGAAGGAAGAATTTGTATATAGTGCTTAAAAGTATTTCTGTCAGTAATAACCTGAAACTGAGTAGGAAGGAATACATAACTTGGAAAGATGCAATTTCTAATTCTATATTTTTTCTCTTGTGTATATTACTGTTACCTGCCATGATGGAAAATACAAAGGAGACCAAACCAAAACCAGAAAAGCTCCCTTTCAAAGTTGGAGCTGTTTCTTCTCCTTTCTGGACAGCTGTTATACTTGGAGGACAGGATAGGTTCTGTTGAGGGCTCCCTACCAAAGGGGTGGAAGAAACAAAAACACTGGCAACAAAACAGCTGTGGTGAGTCCCATGGGATGGCATAGGAACACACATAAAGCAACATGTTGCAGAAAAAAGTAATGGGCTAGATAATGTGCTAATGATGCATTGTCCTTCCATGCAGTGGTTTTGGTGTAACTTTTGACCAAATTGAAAAACTGCTACACTATTCAGTATAATTTGCAGGCTTAAGGGAGGCCCAGCACTGGAACAGCATGCATTTAGAGGATTTGGATCAAGGTAGATTGGCATGGAGTAATAATAAACTTATGTCAATGTCAGAGGTGCAGTATTACTTAATATTTCTTTCTTTTAGAATCTTTGGCACCACTGTTCCATTTTAGTGCCAGTAAAGTTGGGTATGCTATTTTAATAGCCTTGTTTAACCTGGCAAAGCTAGTCTTACACCTCATATCTGTCAGTTTAGCATGCAGAGGGGCAGATCTCAGAAATCTTTATGTATTTCTTACCAGAATGTGCAAGTTCTATGAATATGGCTGAGTTGTAGGCTGAAGGGCAGAAGTGCTGAACTGGATGATTCTTTCATGTCCCTTTTTGCTCTCAAATTTTCTCTTTCATACAGTTGGCAATACCTGGTGTGTTTTTTCCTCTAGGAATCTGTAGATATTTTAAAAAACAATTATATAGTCTGAAGTATGARTCTCGGTGTTGAAAACAGTAGCTGTTGAGACAAGAACAGCGTAGAGGATGTAGACCTGGATCATATTAGGACAACAGCTTGTGGAAATTCTTTTGTGGGGACTATTATAAAAGAACACCATGTAAAGGGGGCTAATATAATATTCTACTTTGACTTGCAACATAACTTTTCATGTAAAATGTTACAGTTTCCATCTTTAATAGTTTAAGCTTTGTGATTGATGAAGTGCTACATGACTGAGGGCCTTAACCTACCAGCTAATTAGCATTTGTAGGAAATGTTATAAAGTCTTAGCTCTCATGTAATTATTGGAATCTGTACTTGGAGTGGCTGGACTGTGCACACTAGGTGATATTGTCCAGTTCGTGTTAAATTAAAATGTGTTGTACAATTAATTGTATGCATTACTGTTAGCTGTCTTCTAAAAAAGAGGAAATTTACATACTATCAGATTAGGAGTATACTAGCGTAAACAAATGAGTCCTACTTTTGTGCTTACAAATTTGCATCAGTATTATTGCTTGATGCAGGAATTCTGGCTGGGAACACCGCTGAAATTGAAACTTCTGAATCCAGAATGGTCCAGGAAGACCTAAGAGACCAATTTCTTTCATTTGATCTTAACAAGTAGAAAGTGCAAGCACATTGCTGATAGAAGATGCCTTTGATTTTTTTTTTTTTCCCAGGGTTTAATCAGTTGGGAGCACGTTTTCATAATCCCGTAAGGGTGTCATGAGTGCATGATGAAGGACATTATTATTAACTTTGTCAAATTCTATCAGAACACTGTAAATAGACTGTTATGTGAACTGGGGTTTTGCAATTACCAAATCAGAGTTCTATTGTATTTCTGGGGTGAGACAACAAATTCTGAACTAATTAGTTGTTCTGTAAAACAGACCAATGTTCTGACTGCAGATTTACCAGTGTTGTTAAAAAAAAATTAGGGAGTCATTCTGGTGTAACATGAAAGTTTTGATGTTTCAAAGCTGCTATGGTGACTGTTGACTTGTGTATTACGTTAAGAAATGTTTCTTCTAATAATATATGCTCACGTTAAGGATACAGCATTCAGTGTACTGAGTATTAGAAAATTGTACTTTGTTGGCTGCTTATGCTTGCAGCTTTGCCAAATCATGTTATATTATTCAGATAAGGCAGTCTGAAAGTGAGATTGAACTAAATATAGCCAATTGTTCATCCAGGGTGGTGGTGTTATTGATCCCAATACATTGTCAAAAAAATGGATCGTCAATGATTCTGCACAATAAAATGCAGCCTTGGGACCCTTAAACTTTGCATGTGGTACACACAGAGGCTATCTGAATAAATACAGAAAAAACTCAAGCCGAACGGGTGCAGCTGTTTGGATGCTCTCAGACTGTACACTGAGAACAATGTCATTAAGATCAGAGGCAGTGATCATCTTCACTTTCCTTTACTTCTTTCATTTCCCATTCTTTGTAACAGACTACACTTCTAAGTTTTTACAGGTTATAAAAGGTCACTGGAAATATGTGACTTAACATAGGTTCACTTAGTGACGCCAGCCTGAATGATCATCCAGCCTAAAACCATAGCTGTGAGTTTAGGTAAGTCCTTGCATCTTGAAATCCATGATCGTTATAAAGGTTTCCAGTCTGTGATTGACTCTACTGTCTTTCCCAATGAACTTGCTACCCACTGAAGCTAGAAGCCCAGCATTTTGTTGTTCCCCCCCACTCCCGATGACCTGCTTGCTACTGCTGCTTTTGTTCAAGTCTACACTTCAAAAGGAGAACAGTTGGATTACATGCTTCTGCTTACTGACCTATTTGAAAGTAAGCACTTATCTTTATAGGAGAAAATCACTGAATTCCTCAAATGAAGTTTTGTGAGATTACAAAATCTAAAAACTTTTATCTAATGCCAGTTCTGTAAACATGGTAATTTTTGAATATCAGGTATATTGTAAATCATGGACCCTCAAGTAAGTGAAGAAATATTGACTGCACCTGGTCTTGGTGTTAAAGTTGTTTGGAGATCTGCTCATAATAATCATGTCTAAGCAGGTCTCCTCTTTATCAACGTCAGCTGACAAATTAGTGAAATGGCTGGAGATGTTCGGTACCAGGTGTTTGGAAGAATTCAGAAGTGTCACTAGATTTCAGTATAAGTAGCTGAAAGTGCAAGCATGTCTTAGTTTACAGTAATTCCCCCAGTATGAGGGGGAAGCATCTATTCTTTGGGATGGCCTTCACTTGTCAGAAAATATTACAAGAAGCAACGTGTATGCAGTTTTTCAAGAAACTGGGTCAAACTGCAGTTGGTCAAAGTAGTCTGGTTCATGTACCAGTAATATACATCTCTGAACAGGTAACAAAGGAACCTGTTTGTTTGCATGTTTGAAAATCCTAATTGTATTTTAAAATCCTAAAAGTTAAAAATAATAATTTGTCTGCCTTTGTATGCCACCTATGGAAAACTGAGCATTTTGGATATATCATTTAATTCATTTGGGAGCTATAGGGTAAGAGATTGTTGGTGAAAGTGAAAACAGTACTAGTTATTTGAAGAAATAGGCTGAAATAAGAAATAAGTGCTTTGAAGAGATGCTGTCATATATTTATGTTTGTAGTTTTTAACACAGCAGTATGATACTATTACTACATACATTATTAACTAATACATTATTAACTTTCTAAATGTAGTTATATATACAGAAAGGAGGCAATCAGTTGTAAGATCTATAATGTGATGTATAATATATAAAAAAGAGATAAAAAAAGATCATTTTTTGGGAAATAGTAAATGTATATGTGTAGGTGATGTATTTAGAATTTTAAAGATAAGTCCTTAAGTGTATATAATGTAAGTTATTCTAGATCAAGTTATGCTAGCTAGTTTTGAGAGGGTTCTTCACATGCAGCTCAAATGAAGAGCATTGAATAGTTCAAGACTCAGGTTATATGTAGCATACAAAAGTGCTCTTAAAAACAGTATGCCATTTGCAAAGTAGGACTGAGCTTAATGAGATACTTACATAAGGGTTTCATACTGCTAGTGTGACACCAGTGCTATTGGCGAGGAAGGAAGCTGCCATTCTGCTCTGAAATGATACTAATTAACAAAGTTATCTTTAAATAAGATCCTAAGTTTTATTCATGCCGAGAAAGCAGCCAACTCGCGTGCTGGGAATTTTAAGCTGTGTGAAGAGTAATATTTTCTTTTCAGTAGAGTTGGAGGAAATTTCTTCTGAAGTGTGAAAGAGCTAAATTATGTATAGTGTGACTGGGCAAAAAGAAAGTAGATGTCATGTTTGGGAGGTGCAGAAGAACACAAAGGAGTTATTTAGGGAAATGGATGACTACTTATATATCCAAAAAAGAATGAGGGAGAATCAGAATTGCTTAAGAGAAGAAATATATTTTTCTGTGAAATAGTCTTCGAAGAAATGTAATAGAAGTCTGCTGATTGGAATTAAAAATGATAAGGGAGAGTGTTATAAATGCAATTGAGAATAATTTTACATTAGAGAGGTATCCTGCTGTCATGACTTTTTTTTGAATTTTCAGCTGCTGACTGAGAGGAGAGTGTGTATTCATGTGATTCACTGCTCTTGGAACTGCATCTTTGAGTGGCAGCCTGACTATTTCCTAACTGTCTCAACATGACAGATTCAGCTGGTTTTATACCTGCCAGCTGTTTACCRCTGAATCCTTGACAACTCATTTAAATGACACAAAATCAGATCCTTCAAAAATTAGCCCATGGAACAAAGTTTTGCACAAACCCAAAAGGCTTGTATGTCTTATTTACATGCTAATCTTTTTCTTGAAAGCTCTTTCAAGCTCCACACTCCAGTGACTGATTTGTGGTAGGGAGGAAGGATGTTGGGTGGCTTCTCACCTCTTCTGACTGACATAGACATTGAAAAGGGGGATTCACAGGAACACACTGCAGCTGCCTCTCTGAATCAGCAGCCGTTTCTCTGTGTATGTTGTAACTGAGTATAGGAAGTACTCTCTGCCAGGCTCCAAAATTTAGACCCGCTGGATTAGATTACAATTTTAGACATATTCTGCAGTAGAATAAATATATGTATGTTAAAAGCATAGCTCTAGCTTCAGAATATATAAGGTGGCAAGCTGGGAATATGTTGCCAAGTAATACTTTAACTAAAGCAACAGTTGTTTTATTCTGTGTATCATATTTTGTTACACGGCATAACTGTGATTACACCAGTACTGGTAGAGATGTCTAACTCATATCTTTTTCCTTTGGGATACATAAATTGTCACCTTCAACATAATCCTTTGTGAAGCTGGGAACTGTGCATCGTGTCAGGCTAGTATATTTGGAGATGTTATATACACTCCTTACTGCTATGTGCATAGTGGGAGCAACTGTTGATGCTACTCATTTGGGGAGATGTTTGTTAATGCTAGGAGTATTTCCAAGCTGTAATTACTTCCTGCTCAGGTAAAGTGAGGATGTTATTTACAAAATTGAGCAAACAAAATATTTGCATATTATTTATTTGTTTTAATTTGAACTAATGCACCATTCATACTGGAATTCAGTGTATTAAAACTAAGTCTCAGACACAGTTCAAAGTTTACTAACTTTGCCTATATGCAAAGTATAATAATAAATTTTGAATCTAAATAAATGATCTGTATGATTCTGTATCATGGTTATAGTACACTGTTTCAAACATGTTGCTACCAGGTTTTTATTAATGATCCTTATTCCTTTTTAGCATATTTTAGCTCAGAATTGTGAGAAGATTGCAAATCATAGTTTTATGAAATGCTTCCCAGGAAAATAAGTTCATCAGCTTGTTAATTATATGCAGTAAAACCCATGAGAAGACAATTTTAAATCTTGAGTGATTCAGAAATGGTACATTCTATGTATGATTTTGAGCCTATTTTGAGTGAGAGATTAATGTTTTTGTCTGATGCATGAAATATTTAGCAATGTAGTGATTGAATAACTTGTTAATGTGATAAACCATCCTGACCTTATCCTGAAATAAGAAAGTAGATCCCACTGTCCTTGTTCATCTCTTTGCTAGAATATGCAGTTACAGTTGATCTGCAACTTGACCTAATGTATATCCAAGTTTGTTGTATCTGGAAATAAAAAGAAACATTTCCTAATAAATGTAAAAAGTAGACTTATACATTAGCAGTTGGTTTTTACCAATTTTGTAGTATACTAAATTTTTACTCTTTTATTGGCATAGAATCAAACACCTTAATTTATGCATTGCTAGAGCTCCTTCATGTTGGCAGTCATGCTTTCCTGGTGGTATTCCATTGCTGTCTGTCTGACTGAGTAGTCTGTGACTAGAGACTCTAATACCTTAGTAAATTGGCTATTTTATCACTTTTGGAAAAGCATCACCCCTCACCTTTCAGTGGAGCTCTTATTGGCTTTATGAAAGCATGAAGTTCAAAGACTTAAGAGTACACATGCAGATAAGTTTAATGGTAACAATAAATGAGAATTGTTATCTTCATACTTCTCCCTTCACATTATTGTTACCAGATGTAGCCAGAGCTAGTGGTGCCAATTTGGTCAGATTGCTTTGATAATTTTCTTGTTGCCAAGTAGTATGTATTTCTTGGTGGTAGAATCAGCAGTGGTATGTTTGAATATGAGTAGAATAAATCCAACTTTAGAAAGGAATCTGAATCTAATTCACTTCCTTCTAGCACACCTGACTTTAATTTTTAACGCCTAGCCAGGCACAGTGCTAAGATCAAAGTGAAATAAAGAGAATGGAATAAAGCAGTTCTTGGAAAGTAAAAAGAAAAATGGCATAACATTGCGTAATGTTTTATGTATGAAAGAAATATTGGGCCTATTTGCCATTCACTTAAGAATAAATCTGCAGTAAATTTACTAAAGGTAATTATGCCAGTGTAAACCCTTATTTATTTGGGAGAAGAATCAGGCCCACTATATTTATTGCCTAAGAGATGCCTTAATTTGACAGCAGAAATCTCCCTTCATGTCCCCAGATAGGCACGAAGTCCTTTATTGCTCTGTGTTTAACCCCACGCCAAAGTGACTGTACACCATGGGAACTTCTATACGTTGCTCTCTGTAGTGCCTACTGCTGATCTTGAGTGAGGATGAGAAGCTGCTAAAGATCCACATGAATTTGTAAACTATTCATTTTAAAGCAGCTGCTTGTTGATAGACAGGATTGAGAGTATGTAAAAAAGCACATATTAAATTTGAGTGAAATACCTGTTGTGACCTATCCCAAAATCTTAATCTATGGTTAAGTCTGGATTTTTGTTGTGGCTGTCATGGGAGCCATAAATATCTTGATTTGAATGTTTATTTAAAAGAAAATAATCCATGACTTTTAAGAGTTTCAGATTTTTTGCATGTCAGGAGGTGGATGTGATAGTAAGCAGCTGAACAAATGTGAAGAACTTCATAGTATAGAATCTAGACTACGTAGGAAGGTAATAGAAAACAGGAGTTTGCTAATTTAGTTGCAAAAGAGATCATCCCTGTGAACTATCCATGGGAGCTAGACTTGTAAGTTGTGTTAGATTTATAAAACATGATTTCTTGCATGACATTTTACATGTTCAGCAATTTTCACTGTTGGCATTCTTTAATCGTTACTAATTTTTGTATACTGTCATTTTATGAAATGTAATATAATTCAGCCTCTGCCTTGAAATGTATGAATTGCAACACCTTCCATGAGTCCCTATAAATCATTCCAACTTTGGGGAGGGGGAAGAGGAGCCACCTCATAGACAGCTAACTGCAGGCAGGGCAGCAAAAGGAACCAATTCGTACCATCATCCTTGTGAATTGCCTCCCCTTGGAAAGGCAGGAGCATTTCTCCTTTGGGCATATTGTAATGCTGACAGCAGTGTTTAATGCTGACAAATGTATCTTACTCTTATTGACACCCGTGCTACAATTCATGCTGCAGGACATATTTCTCAGTAAGGACTAAATCTGGGGGTTTTTTTGGGAGGGGATCTGGGGTGGGGGAAGGATGGGCAGTGCTGGAGTCACTGGTTATCACTGTGCCTTAAGTGTTCTGCTGCAAAACCTGTTAAAAACCCCCAAAACCACAAAAAGGCACAGGAACAGAACAGGAAGATTTGCTTGATTTTGCTTAAGTTTTAATATACTTTTTACGGAATACCTGATTAACATTCATAGACTACCTGATTAACTTTTTGTACTAATGCTAAAATAAGAATTCTCTGAGTAGAGCAGTAGAAAATAATCTCTATATATGCTTAGTTCTGGAGTAAGCTCTTCCCTGTGTTGGACAGTTTTTTAGCATTGAGCTGGCCATCATTCAATCATTTAAAAAGTCCAGACCGTTAGTCTCCCCCATCATCTTCTGAAGGGGAGACACTGAAAATGGAAGTGTTGTCAGACTATTGTAGTGTCATTGTTAAGAAATGCTCAAATTTTTTTAAAAGAATTTTACAGTTAAGCGCATGTTCTTGAGGGGAAAGCCTGACAAAAATTAAGTTCTGTAGTAATTCTAATGCTTGCAGAACTACAGAGATAAAGTAGTCAATCTGTGTAATATATTTTGATATAGCCATTGTCTCTAAAGGACTTCCAAGTGTTCTTAACTGAAAACTCCTAACTCACCACTCTTATGAAGGTTTTATCTAGTGTCTGTCAAACCCCACCATGGAGAGGGGCACATGTTTCAGGTAGTAACAGAAGTGATCATGGAGCTACAAGGGCTTAACGCTATGGGAGAGACAACTGCATCTGACAGTTGCTGAAACTACTCACCATCCTATGTAATTCTTTAAGATAAACTTTTAAATATCTGGCATAAAAAGCAAAGAAATATACATCAGAGAAAAAAATATTACAAGTGTGTTATCAATTCTAGTATAGTATGAGGTCAGTGTCACTGACATTGTAATAGCAGATGACCTCCAAATGCATCTTCAGGATATTACAGTGAACTTTCCTGTAATTGCCAAAGGGACAATAAGTGTTCTTCATGGATCCTTTCATCAAGGCTTTTACAATAAATGAAAAAAATGAAGAAAGCCAAATGAATAAGGATGGCTACATTGATTAATAAATCCCAGGCATCAATGGCCTAATGAAAAACTGAGTTGGGGTAAAAAAGTATTTCTGTGTCATAGATCTATTATATAATAATTTTCCTTTATTTTTTTATAGTTGATGATACTAGAATGAGGCTAAATTATACATACAAACCTGCTGGTTTTTAGGAGGAGATACTTGATAAAGAAAATTCAGTGAAAGATTAAAAAAAAAAAGAAAGGACATTTTTTCCATACCATAAGCAAACTATCTTAAACACAGAACTACTTCAGATTATTTCTACTTCCCATTCAGACATTTATATGAAAGCATTGCTGTGTTACCTTTGCTGCTATAGAMAATCTGAACTGTTCAGCAGATGTTGATTAAAGACATCCAAGTTGCTGCRTTTAACGTTTCAGTTTAAGTTTAGTGGTGCTTTGATAGTTTATACATAGAAAGGCTGTGTCTGGCCTGCAGTAACTAATGGTGAAACTTAATATGTGCATTGTCTTTCGTACAGCTATAGTGCAAATATTAAATTACGTCTCATAGTAACAAGAATCTTAGTTCACTGATGAACAACATTTTGAACACTTCAACTCTTAATTGATAGAAATCTATGCACATTGACCATATGTTAATTTAGAATGATTAAGAAAAGACATCTTTAAAAGAAGGGGGCAGGGAGATATGTTATTCTTCTGCAAAGCTTTTCTTTCATGTAAAGTCATTACACTGTCCCTTATATATGAATATAGATGCCCTCTGTAACCAGGGAGCTAAAAGGAAACTTTCCAATATCAAGGGTATTGTTATTTCTATTTAATTCCTGCCTAACTGTTTAAGCTTTGCTGCTATGGTTTTTTTTCCTACTTTTTACCACTGGCACTTAAAGAAACTCATAGTACCATGTGAAACTGGATTCTCTATTACAGGCTCTTGAATGCAATTTCTAAGGGCAGGATGCTCTTCTAGTACAAATCAACATAGCTGTATTGAATTCATATAGCCATCCTTTATTCATAGTAGCTAGGGGGCAGACCTGTTATTTTTACTTTCATTGTAAAAATTTTTGCTATTATAGATTCCCCCCCGCCCTTTAAAATTATTTTCCATTTTTAGGGCTTCCCTCCTCCCTCTTCAACCTGTCTGCCCCCTTATTCCTTACTCTGAGAGTAAGGAAGTGTAAAGTTTAATATTTTTCCTCTGTTGATTTTGATGAAGTATTTTATTATTATTTAGAACATTTTACAGGAAAACTGGGAAATAAGAGAATATTGGAAATCTCTGAAATAATTTTGTAAGACTGTAGGAAGAGGTATGTAATTAAGGATTAAAGATGAGAGAGCAGTTTTAAAGTGCTGTACTTACACTTTTTTCCCTTCAGGTGTGAAATGTCTGTGATTTATAAGTTCTATACAATCAATTTGTCATTTAGAATTAAGAGCAGTACACTTATCTGAAAGTCTCTGAATTAAAGAAAGAATACTGAGAGTTCTCTATGTTCTGGAACAATCAAATAAAGCTTACATTTAACTCTCAAGTGAATTACCTGTCTGTACTTTTGAAGTATTTATGCCAAATATGTTTAATATTGTCATACAGTTCTATGTAAAAGGCATGTTATGAAACTATTAATATAAGAAGATATATAATTACTGTTAAAATGTAAGTTATGGCCAGAGTCTTCTAACAAAATTAGTTGTAGCATGCTGCAGTAAATGTTAGACATTTGCTATACTCATAATTGTTACACTGTTCTGTAGAACAGTGTGGTGTTTAAATGTGCATTTATTTTACTTTTGTTTAGACTCTTGTATCTTTTATAGCTTTCCATTGAAATCAAAACTATAGGAGTTGCTTAAATGAGACATGTATTGAGTTTGAAATTCAAACCTTAGAAAGCATGTTAAATACCTCTTTAAACTTTCAGGAAAGGAAATAAAGGTATTATTTCCTTTCACTCAAGCTGGTGGTTTAAATGGTAACCCTAAGCCATCAATAGAAATATATAGTGATGTTAGTAAAAACAGAACAGATATTCTGAAAGTATTACAATGCATATGTACATAAATCAAAGGTATATGAAAAATAGGCAAGAAAAACTGGGAGATTACAGATTATGTAATACAGAATATTATTATTATTATCTTTAACTGGATTGTCCACATAGATGTATATGATATCTCAATGGAGCAGTGACTTTCTAGGCTAGAAATATTTTATCTTAAACCATAGTTCTGGAGTGAATATGGAAAGAATGAAGATAAGAGAGCAAAAGTAAAAGTAAAAAAATCTTCAGGTAATAAAAAAAATTCCCAGCATTGATTGAAGTTGATTGAAGAAGTATGAAAAAGGATAAATGGGCAACTACAGTTAAGATGAGGGGAACTTACTTGGAGTGAGAAGGCAGATTTTTATCTCAGATATGGCCTTCTTCAATATTTTCATTTAGAAAATATTCTTCAGTGTTTCAATTGGGGGAGGGATTTAAATGCAGGTGGGGAAAAAGAAATGGTGACTAGCCTGAAAAAGAAATTTGGAGTGTTAATGCCAGGAGGCTGAAGGGAGTGATTAATATCAATTTAGAAGAGTATTTGCAATGGGATGTGGCAGTAAAAGTTGCCAGTATTTCTGGTTAGCAGAACAAAAGATGGGGGCCTAGATGGCCTCCATCTCTAGATGGGCCTTTGTGTCATCCCACCTGAAAAACCATGCTTGATTTCAGACATCTCATTGTCAAAACAAGGATGTAAATGTGAAAGAGTTAGTCAATAAGAGTAGTTAGAGACCTGACAGGGACAGGTATCTGGCTAAAACTAATAGAGCTTAGTTTTTTATTCTAATATTCTGAAGTTATAAATATGACAAAAAAGGAGAAATTATTTTGGACAGTGTAAAACTTAGAAAATGAGTAGCATGAAATCAGATTGACAAGGAGATCTGTTAAGTGATTGGATAGCCTTCAAATGGGAAAGGAAATTCAATTACCATAGGTTTTTCAATGCTAGGTGTAACATAGGCCACAGTCCTGGAAAGGATCTTAGAGTATCATAGTGCGTTCCACTGCCCACAAGCAGGATTTGAAGGAGATTCTTACAGTGAATGAAAACATTGCATTTTTTCTAGGGATTAAGCCAGGCTTCCAGCCTATCTACACCAAAACCTGCACAACCTTTTCACTTTGAAATGAAGTACAGTTTGTAAGGTTTCTGCCTGTTATTCAGAACTCTAGATGAAGGCTCTTTTCTGTAATTAAAAAGAAATCTTTTTTCTGGATGTCTGTTTTCCTATCTTAATACATTTCCTAAGTATGTAACATCATAACTCAGGATAAGTTATGGTAAATAATTTCTTCTGTTATTTTTCTAAGCTCTTTTTAGTCTTCTACTGATGGAGATTGTTTCTGTTTTACTGCCTTGTTTTCATTGATGAATGCTTCTCATGAGTTTATCAGGGCTATATTGCTCTTTAATAACTACATTGACTTTAATAACATATTGTAAAGTGAAATAATTTTATTTAAAATGAGGTAATATGCTTTTTAGCTTCTTTCTTGTGATACTTTGGATACCAAAACCTAAATCTGCTTTCAGAACAGATTGGTCATCTATTTTAAAGCTTATGTTATTCTTCTATTTCTACATATCTATTTCCCTTTATATATTTGTGTATTTTAAAATAATGCATACAACATGCACATCTGTGTTGGGGTTTGTTTTTTTTTTTGGTGTGGGTTTGTGTTTTTGTTTTTTTGGTTTTGGTTTTTTTTTTTTTTTTTTTTTTTTTTTTTTGTTTTTTTTTTTTTTCTACTTCCCATTCATGTTATCTAGCATATTTTTTTTTCTGTGTTCATTGCTCTGGAAGACTTCCCATACT